>JAODUH010025154.1:0-24180 GCA_027564835.1 Typhlichthys subterraneus
GTGGCTCGGGAAAGGGAGGTTTGGGGTCCCCTGCTGGAGCTGCTGCCCCCGCGACCCGACTCTGGATAAGCGGATGACGATGGATGGATGGATGTTTGTTTATACTATAATAAAGAACAGTGAGAGTTGTTGGACACCTAGGTGTACATTGTTTTGGTATCTGATTTTGATTGAAGACCACCATTAATAGACGCCATTATGCATTACTCTTTCAATTACCGATAATTATTTCTATCTGAACTGTTCACAACCATAATAGAATAAATCTGAAGAAGAAAAAACTGCAAAGTCAAAGTGCAGAAACAATGGGAGTAGTTAAATTGAGAAACATGTTTATGTTCTGCTGTGATTGACGATGTATTGTATATCATGCTAGCATTTATGGGTAATCTTGCTAAGTGATAGAAAATCTTTGCCCTATAGTCAAAACAGTAAAATTATGTTATTTGTCTTTGCAGGGCAGATAGACAAAAGTCAAACTGTTTGCTTTGCTTAGCTGTTTTCTTCATTACAATTGAATACACTTAATTCTGTCATCATGAGAGCATGTCAAGTCAAACACTGTCATTATATGCAGAATTATATAACTCCAAATTGTATAGGATACTACAGTACAGTGTATCCATCAGGGTGGACTAACTCAATTATTGATAAGTAACCATGAAGTGAGACTGGGTAAATGTTATAGCTCATAAATGGTCACTGTTATGGCTGCCTGCCCTTTACTGGGTTTACGAGGAAACGCAGAGTACTACAACCATGTCATTTTGTGCAGTTGTGAACCAGCAATGGATTTAAAATGAGACTTATGTGGCATATACTGGATACAAATCTATCCATTCAAAGATGTTGGTCCATAATTACTTACAGTGTTCAGAGTTGAAAAGCAGTTATATCTGTGATTAAACCATGCAGAAAGAATCAAAAGAAACCTCTGCGTAATGCAAAGGAGGAGTGGTCAGTAAGGCTAGGCCTTGCAAAACGTGGGTTTGTCCAGGGTCTATTTTCAGACCTGCTGAGACCTGATAATAAAGTGTACCTAATTACCACCATTCACATTGAAGTAAAGTATACAAGAAATAGTCCTAATCCTCTATCAACATGAAGTAATGTGCTTTCTCAAAGTCCAGTAGCCAACCACCGAACAGTGAAACAGAGCATGTGAGTTTAAACTGTCTACCATTGAAGGCCAGTTCTGGGATCTCGGGATCTCGGACAAATCCACAACAAATCTCGAACAGAAGCCTGATGTCATCTTTACATGGCTGTCCAAAAAGGGTCCATGCCACGGCAGAAACAAGCAGGAAATACATATTCCTGGGAGAGCCGTCTGGAAATAAAGCCTCAAAGGCAACTTGGCATGGGAGCAGTTATTGGACAGACATAAGAAGCCAAGAACTGTATAAAACGGATTTATGAACCATCGTAATCACGTTAAATCAGGGATTGAGTCTACCAAGTGCTCTCCTACTATAAATTTAACAGGCCAAAAAAATGTAAGGAAAGAAAATACAAAATAGATTAGGTGCTGTTTAAGTATAAATTGCTTTCAGAGTACTGGACTTGAGAGTTTTTCCTATGCCAAGTCCATAATGTGGTGAGATGGGACACAGTTCAGTTCATACTTGATCAAACCACAACAAAATGTGGGGTTGTGTTAATGTGTTGCCAGCTATGTGACACAAAATTTGATCAGACTAGACCTTCGTAAACAGGTATATTACTAAAATACTGCATTAGCTTACAACTCAGACAAAAATAGAGTCATAATTAGCAGAAATCCAAACATGTTGAGTTTTCTGGGAATACTCAGAACATAGCGCTGGTCAATATCCGCCTACTTGACAGGCAAGGTATTTTGATTGACATGCACAACGACCAACCACATAACTCATTGACCAAGATGGACGTTAAGGAATCCATTGGGAAACTTAAACGACTCTGGCTGCAGTTGCCAGTCTAAATCTGTTAGATAAGTAGACTACGGTTGATGCTTAAAATAAGTAGAACAAGAGAAATTAGTAAATTTAGCTACACTAAACTACACTATGGAGACGCACCAGAATTACGGATACACACTTCGTTACAATGCTAACAGCCAATGAAAATCGACAGCCACACAGTTGCTTATGTGTCTAGTGCTAATGGACCAAAGAGGCTAATACTATAGGTAAAGAAATCATACGGAGAAAGAGAATACCTAAAATAAATGTTAAATTAAAAGTACACACTAAATATTTAAATACAATTAAATATTCATACTCAGAAGAGTAAAGAGTAAAACGAAAATTGTAAGCCACAATGTCAGTTCTGAAAATCCTGGTGTCAGGACAGAAAACTAATAATGCATGATAAAGTCGACTTGCATTGCCTTAAGCACTATTTTCCCATTAGAAATAGCACACAACAAAATGCATGTAATTACTTTTATAGCACAAAGAAATTGTCATATTGTGGAAAAGAGAAGTATGCACTCTACACCGCATAGCCTAATTATAATCATGCCTTTCATTTGGCTATAGCTATTTAGCTAATGACTTCCAGCACGGTACTGCTTTAGACAATAAGCTGTATGTAGGTGGTATTGTAACATCCAAGCAATCTTTTTTTGTTAATCCTAATCTTTATACTCTTGTATTAAATGCGTGAATGTAGTGCAGTGGTTGTTTCAGCATAATAAAACATTCATATTTAATGCCCATAAAATATTAACCACCGTTTTAGGATCAAAATATATACAAAACATTGTTCTAGTGTGCTCTGTCCATACTGAGTGCTGAGGCTGGTTGACAACAAGTTGCATTATGGGGCTATCGCAGCAGAGCTTTCTAGGTTAGGTAATGCTGACATGTTGCACTAAGCCAGGTTATCACATGGCATGTTCTGAGAATAGTCACAGTAGCTGCCAGAGCAATCCAGACAACACACCCTCATAGTTGAGGACGAAATATGAAATGATCTGATACCAAGAAACAAATGATGGTATAGGGTTACAGTACAATAGGACTAAATATGCACAACACTGTAAAAGCTCACAATAGGACTCATGGGATCACAAAACTGAATGATGTAGCATCAAAACCAGATGTCAGTGATATACAGTCTATTGGGAAACATTTTTCTCCAAATTTGTCAAGACGGCAGGATACTTTAAATATGCACCTAAAGTTTATATCTGTATGCATAATTTAGCTTTAACATGTCTAACTGGTTTAACACATCACTGAAAGTCTCATACCGTATCTCAGTCAGAAACACACAGTACAGTGCATTTCCTGTTATTGAGCAACTTCATGTTGCCATGGTGAACGACACAAAAACAGCAAAAATGCTTACCAGTTGCCAAGGAAATAACATTCACCACATTGTTTATTTGTTTAAGATTCTTTCCTAACAAATGCTTCCTGCCACATCTGTAGACATTTATAAGTGACCCATAATCACAACAGTTTAGCGTAGGGCAGTGGGTTCAAATGGTCTCTTAATCTGCATTCTTTAGAGAGAGAGAAGACTGAAACTGTCGCTTTGCCTTCGTGCTTGTGTTTCCAAAGTATCAAACATACAATATCGGTGAAGATTCAAATGCTTTATTGAACTTTTTTAACCCATCTTTGTAAAACTGACACCTGTGTGTGTGTGTGTGTGTGTGTGTGTGCGTGTGTGTGTGCGTGTGTGTGTGCATGTGTGTTAGGCATACACGTCTTGCACTCCATGATGTATATTCATTTTGACTGGGGGCCGTTCTCTTTCACATAATAGTTAATAATGCTGGAGATGTTATTATGTTATTGTGCAATCAAAGACCAAAAAGCAAAACAGGATAGTCAATTTTAAGATGCAAAATCTTCACATAGGGTTCCAAGTTCAGAAAATGTTTTCAGCAAAGCACTAATGATAACAAAACAAACATGCAATGCAAATATTTCCTTGACTCCAGACATTAGTACAAGTTGTCAGGTCATAAAAACAGGCATGTGTTGGGTTTATCTGAAGAGCTCAAAGGATCGGTTCTCGTGTTAAACACTGCAGCGTGTTGAAACTGCTTTGGCAGGGACAAACAAGAGGATGAAAGCTTTAAGGAGTGTCTCTCTGATGACGGAAGCTACACAAATGACTCCACAATGATGGGAGTGAGTGTGACATGTCCATGTTTGGCAGCAGCTTTATTAATGAATAATGTTGCTTTCACGTGGAACACGGCAGATGGTAGACGACAAACAGTTTGTGGATGGCACGACAGGACAGCAAAAACACAACACCAATGACGTTAGGTTGCTGTGGTGACGACAAGTGATTTACAAAAACTTTAAAAGTATAGCTTCTCATTGTCTATACCTACCATGTTTTCTCTGTGTGTGAGGGAGCTACGTAACATCTGGTTTTAAATTCCTTAACGTGGACGGCAAAAAGTTTTGAACTGCATTTGCTGTTGCGTTTTTGCCCTCCTGCTCTCGTCCACTAACATGATATCTGGTTTGCAGTCTGCCATGTTCCTAGTGAATGCATCACTATGTCCTGTAGTGTATTTATTATTGTTTCTTACTGATAGTCTAAAGAATACACATTTTGACCAAAAATAAATTAGACCTACAGGCCTACAGCTTTGTATTCACCAACTGCATTATAAATAAGATAAACTTGATACATATACTGTATCAATACATATCCCCTCAATACAATTGATTGTAATGTTTTCCTTTTGTGTCCCCATATAATAACAAATAGAGAGGTTTCCATCCGGTGATATCATTGCCAGTGCTCACTGATTGACAGAACCAGTGTTTGCAAAGCCAGTCTAATCAAGACAAGCTCTAATGCGGTACCACTAATCACCTTACCAACCACCATCAACATGGCTAAGTAGATCCCTTCATCTGAGATCACACAGGGTACTCATGTGAAGGCCCCATTGCTTTATCTGCACTAATGGGAGCATCAAAAGAAAGCGGAATTGAGCTAGCAATGATGAAAATATACGTTTCTGTGGGTTAGAGAGTGTGTAACTATATGTAGTATGTGAAACTGACGCCTTTTCTCTACAGGAATTGTGGCGTCATGACCGTTGGTGAGAGCAGGCCTCCTACACTAGCGAGTATAGTAATTCATGGCGCGTATCTCCTCTTAAAAGGACAGTTCAAAATGTTGATGTTTATTCCTATTTACTCACCAGTGATTTTGCATAAGTAGTTTCCTTAATGACAGTTATTTAGCCATGCTTTGTGCAGTTTTTGTACCAAGACATTAAGCTGTGAATTGTTTTTAAAACAAGTATTCTTCAGTGATTAGGGGGAGGGCCAATGAATGGGGAATGCTATAACCATATATTTCTATGGCTATAACACATGTGCACCTGTTGAGACCAACAGTGTCTTAACAAGGCAATGTGACAGCCAGAGCACAAGTATTTCATTGCATTTTAATACAAATTACAATAAATCTGAACTTGAACTGGAACAAATCTTCCACATGCGAGGCTGTTGCAGTGCACTGTACCTTCCTCCGATCTATGTCCTGTGTCTTTTGACCTCCCTGAGCTCCCTGACTGCAGCTGGCTCACAAGGCTTGTGCAGGAAGGCCAGGCCGATGACCTAGACCTGGCCTGAACACAAGGGCAGAAGGAACAGGCCGGCTCGTGTGGAGAGAGTGGCTGCTGAGAGTAACTTGTGACAAGCCGCACAGCTATGGTTCATATAGTGGTTCATATATGGTTCTTGCTGCAGCACACGTCACAGTCTGAGATACTAATGACACTGTAAGAACATGCTGTATGTACATCAGCCGTAAAAGACCATCCACACGGTCATGTGGTGTTTAATTCACATGAAACGCAACACATTTAAATAACATTAAATCATTGAGCGGGGGTGGAACTCTGACAAAGACGAAGAGTGAAAATCCGCTGAAATCCTCTCTCCCCCCCTAATTGGAAAAGCAGAGGTCTAAAGCACCTCCATTTTCTCTATTTTCAACATTAATGTTCAAGTCTCCGAGTGGTTTTTGCATTTGTCTTGTGTCTGGCGTGTGCGTTCAAGGATGCACAGTAAAATACACATGGAATATACTGTATCACTACTCACGTTAAGAGTGTGTGCTTATACATGAGACCTACATCCTGCCCATACTCAAACCAGAAGGACTGCCATTCATAATTACAGGGCACTAACAACCTCACAGACCACAAGCGGGCAGGGCAATGGGTCCCCACTACGCAGTAGGTTGCAGGGATGAGCTCTCTGAGTAATCCTAGGACAGGCTTGATCTGAGAGCCAGCCCAGATACGCACAGATAATTACAGCTCATATTACAAGGCCACACACTCAACCCTCGCAAACTGAATCAACATAACCTGCTGATAAATCTGTCACTCCATGTTATTATATTTCATCCGAGGAGGCACCAGCCCATAGTTTCCAGCGTCGACGAGGGGACTCGCTCGACAACATCACTATGAACATCAGGTTACAGGACCACGTCAGGCAGCCTATGAAGTCAAATGGCAGGCGGACACTGCCTCTCTCTCCCATCAAGAAGCAGAGCAGAGGGCAGTCTGTCACAGCCCTCTGTTTGGTTGCTGTAGTGATCCCATGAAGGGATCGTTAGAGGGCTTGCTATCTGAGTCAACACTGGTGAAATAAAGGGACACACACGTCACTACTGAGTTGAGAGTGTATTGTATAACAATGTCAGACCTGCCACGTGGTTTACACACGTGTGAATAAAAAGAATACACGACAAATCACAAAAAACAGACGCACAGCAAAGACAGAGATGGTTGTGTGTACATTTTGTAGTGTGTGTACTGTACACACACACACACACACACAAATGCTCCCAAAAGCATTATTATTACCTGTTTGAACTCTCACTGTATAGTGTGTTTTCTGCACGAGAACATTGGGTGAGTTTTATCATTGTAATGAGCCCATCTGACAGGCTGTCTGAACTGGGAGTCTAAATACAGAGCTGTCACCATCACACAACAGCCACTGACAGCTATTGTTACCAACAAGGTATACTGTAGCATGGGTGGATGTAAGGTTGTTGTTTTCACAGTTGACCTACAGTATATGGGATACTAGAAATACTACTAATAACAACATTATATTTAAATAGTGATTGTAATCATAAGAGAGTGCATAGGCTGGATGTGTAATATTGTAGCCATCACATTACGCAGCATAGTGCTTTTAAGATGATTGAGATTTATGCTTTTCTCTTATCCCTGTCAGATTAACAAATACTAGCCTACAGATAAGGTATGCATAGTACATACAATATACAGTATAATAGACATAAGTAAGACTTCAACAAATCATATGGGGGTGATTTTTACTCTGCATTATGAAGGCCCACCCAGCAGCTGCATGGAGTTATAAGCAATTAATCAGCTGTGAATACATGAGTTGAGAGATACATTATGTTTTAGATAATGAATGTGAGCTGAGAGCAGGCCAGATAGCAATACATTACTTTGACAACACATGGCCAGTTACATATTTATGTACAATATGCTTTCAGCATTTAACATCTCAACTTTTGTTGATACTGTGGAAAAGGTAATAGTATAGGCTACTTTAAAAAAAATGCGTACTTTGTCAATCTGTGACAAAGATAGGATACATGTGAATGTTTCACGTAGAGTCTAACAGACATACACTTCATGCATGCTGTATGAAGTGTATGTAGACTGTAGTTATTTTAAGTTACAGTAAACCCTAGATTTTTCTATATCATCATTAGCCTATCATATCATGTTTTCTCCTCTCTCTCCTCTCCCACTCTCTCTCTCTCTCTCTCGCTCTCTCTCTCTGAAGCGCACACACGCACACACAGACACATACTGTCACATTTTGTATTGAAGCCGCTCCCTCAACTAAAAAAATGGTTGAGCTGAACTATTTCCTGAGTGGTATAAATACTGAATGCCGCTCACATTTGCACTACAATAAGGCGTGGTCACAACCAACAGGTGGCATATCAGATAAGGAAGGATTTAGTTTCTCCCGGAGAATATATTATCGTCAACATTCAAAATGCCCAAGTGCCCAAGTTGCCAAAAGGAGGTTTACTTTGGTAAGTTAATTTTCTTTTCTTTGCGTTCTTTTTTTTCTTGGTCATTTTTATGCGATTGTTTTTATTGCCAAAAGTCACCTGCTTGAAGGAGTCCGTTGCACAGATATTGAAAATGTAGCTATAATTATAAGTACTCGAGTCATGTCTTCACGACGTTGTGCGTGTGCATGTATGAATGTGACAGTGTCAGATGCATTTATCAGGAAATAACGCGTATTTCCTGACAAATGCATCGCGAAAACATTTTTGAAAAAAAAAACCTTTTTATACTACTACAAAATAATTGTAGTAGTATTGTCGTTATTAATTACAACTGAAAATGAACAATTAGTGTTAAATTATTATTGTCATTATGATTTGTAGCCTAATTCAACTTTAATTTGTATAGCCCTATTGCCTTTTAATTAATTGCATGATGCATCTGCATATCCCAGGGTTATAATACAGGTTATTGTTAAAGATAGTGCTCTCTCTGGAAAACTGCACATTATAGGCTATACTATGATTGATTATGTCACATGAAAGATAACTTGCTCGAAAAAAGTAGGGTGTGTCTGTATGGAAGAATCATCCCATAATCCTCTAGTACCATCAAGTCTAGTGTCTGTCTCCATCAAAGCTGCACCAATTTCAACATCTGGGGAGTTGTGTCTTAATCCACTTACCACAACATTTCCAGCCAAGAAGCAGAGCAGAGCAACGTCTCTCTGGAGACACAGAGGCGTATTTTAATACAAAGCCCCTGTTCTGTTGAGTCTTTGCACTGTCAGTCAGGTTAATTGATTCTGCGGTTGGGGACACATTGTTTCCATTCAAATGCTTTTTTCCGCAGATAACTTTATGCCAAAACAAGCAAATACAAACTGGTCTTCTAAAATACATGGTAAAATAGCATGGAAAGCTAGGGATATTTTCTTGCTCTGCAAATCAGTGCTCGCGGGTTCCCCTCATGGCAAACCTTTTTTTTTTACTTTGGCATGCCTAACTCACTTGGAGAGGGTAACCTTAATTGGTACACCTCCATATCTCTCAAAGAAGAGCAGAGTTTCTGCTGTATTGTCAGTGTTTAACTTGAGCTTACCCTACTTTATTACCAACCTGTGCCCTTTCACTAAACAGTGCTCCAATGACCTTACTACACAACTCACAGCATGGCTCCTTATTATCACCGGCCTGACTCCATGTCTTCACATCTGTCTAAGCTGAAGTTAGCTCTCAGATGGAAGCAATCACGCTACCGCTGCCTACCACACAGTGAACGACAGCAGGGAACATGATCTGCTTCCACATAAACAGAGGGGAGAAGACATTACAAACGCACACCCACCCACATGCAGGCATTCACCCTGTGTGTGTGTGTTTAGTGAGAGAGAGAGAGATGTTGGCCTACTCTTGTGCAGTGATCAAAAAGCATTGTGTGTGCAGAAAGTATGAATATTGGAGATGTTAGCAGCTGGGCCATTCTGAGCGTATTGACGGAGGAATCACAATTCAGCTGAATGTTTCCCTGTGTTTATTTACGATACGTGATTCACAACTTATTGAACATTTCATGTTCTACAGAGTATCAAAAAAACCTTTAAATGTAAGTGCATTCCACCGTGCATGCTTGAGACATCATTTGAAAGTTTATTTGAATGTTACGTGTCCAAGGACATTTCTATTCATCTTTTTTGGATGGAAAGCAACGAATGCTCACACAACAGGGATGTTTTTCCATTTTGTGTGTGTGTGTGTGTGTGTGTGTGTTGGAGGGTCTCCGTAATACTGTACTTCGTGACTTGATTCAGAGTCAAGATCAAGTTATTCCGCGTTCTCTCACGGTCCTGTCACAGCCCATTTGTCATCGATGATGACAAATGGCTGAAGTCCAAACACATGTGCTCACTTTAAAAACATGCATAGAAGATTGAAAGAATGAGAAATGTAGGCCTCAAACAAACATTTATCCAAGATCAGGACAGAAGATTGGCCTGCTATTTCTAGATTCCAGTGGCTGGTTATTGAAAATAAATATAGTAATAGTTTCAAACCAGATCTCAATCCTGAACTTAGATGGGGACCATTGGGCAGAAAGCAGTACTTCCTTGTTACCCAAATACTGTTGATGAAATGATTTGAAATGATTTGGTGTAGCTAATGGGAATGTTTCATATGTGCTGACAACGTTAAAACGTATCGTATGAGTTGAACTAAGCGGGATTTTGAATTCCTCCATTTAATATTATTTCTCTCTGTGACTTACAGACGTACTGTGACATTCATTTTATACGTTTAGACTCTTGTATGTGTTTCTGCCGACAGCTATTATGTTCCCACAACTTCTTATATGCAAAAAATGATCATCCTCCACGTTGAAGTTGAAACTATTCCACTCTTGACATGTCCTATTGTTCCTCTCTTCACTGGCCAGTTGTCCTCACAGCACAAGCATCACATTCCTCTGTTGGCTGGATGTGTCCTATAGTAGCCGACAACAGTCCAAGCTGTAAAACATATCTGGTCTCGTAAAGCTCAGGATCACATGACGGTTTCCACTCCCTGCTTTTACCATCCTCCTGATGAGCGCTCGTGAAAATCATCCCAGCAGATAATGACCGCCTTTATCATATTTTATGATGCAACGGGGGATGCACATTCCTCAGGGGCTGTTCCTCCGTAGGAAGAAACACACCCAAACAATGTTATTGCACTTATCTGCTGTGAGGAGAGGAGTGGTGATTCTGACCTGCTCGTTATCTCCTAATGTGTATGGCAACGTGCCCACATGACAAGCCTGAGCTTATCCCGTGAGGAGTATGTGTGGCCTATGGGTAGCCTGCTTTGTGTGATTGTCTAGTTTAGTGAAATAACTCTCGGATGTGACGTCTGTTCTACAGCGGAGAGAGTGACATCACTGGGCAAGGACTGGCACAGGCCTTGTCTGAAGTGTGCAAAATGTAACAAGACCCTTTCATCTGGCTCACACGCAGAGGTAAGACGCCATATCATATCACTATCATATCACTATCATATCACTATCATTGTTTGAAACAATGCAAACTGGTGCTGATGGATCTGTGCTTCTTTCAGCATGAGGGCAAGCCATACTGCCATAAACCGTGCTACGCTGCAATGTTCGGACCAAAGGGTGAGTTACACAAGAAGCAGGGTCATTCTGAACATTTTGTCCTGCATGACATACAGGAAATGATATGGCTTTATGATTGATCATTTATTGCATTATCCATGATGGAGATGTTGCAGTGTGTGCATCATTTCTTTTTCGGGCATCTTGTTTTAGTGCTTTTCTTGTGATCTTAGTGAGTTCCTGGGCTAGTTTCTGAAGGGTGACAGTTACCCATTGCATTGTATTGTTTCAGTCATTTCATTTCCTCGTGAAGCTTGATGTAACATCCCCACCCCCTCCTTCTGTCATACAGGATTTGGACATGGTGGAACCGAGAGCCACACATTCAACTAGACTTAACCAGGTAGAGTATGCTTTCATTTCAGCATACATTAGCATGCATTTCACTTCCATAAAGATCATATACATTTAGTTTCCGGGTATTAATGTACAGTGTGTTCTTTGTCCTGTTTGTCAGGTTGATGTTCCACCCTGAGGCCTAGCATGCATGGAAACATCACTCAATGCCAGCATCCCTTTTTTCATCATTCTAGAAGTTATGTGTTCTTATTTGTTAAATATCAATCTGAATACAGACAGTGGTCCACTCCAGTCTTTACTCATCTGGATATCGCAACAATGTTATAAAACATTATAAAGGTTTTTTTTTTTATATCCTTCGTTTTTATTGTTTCCTTTCATTAAAACGAAAGATTTTTGTCCATAGTGTTCCCTAGTAACAGAACAAGTTTCCATGGTCACATTCCACAATGTATAATCAATCAGCCACCTCTAATCAAATAGATCATTGACTTTAGACTTAGAATTTAGACACGTTGTTCATAAAATATGAATTGTGAATATGAATAAAATTAAAAGTTTAATTGAATGCAGCACTGCACTGTCTTGTATAGTGTCTTGGGTCAAAGCATCCTTCCATGGTCTGTCATATGAACTGGTCAGAATAAATTAAGACTTATCAATTGGAGAGTCTATAATGTCATTGCAGACCATATTAATATCTGTTGTCAAGGGCTACTGTGGGTTTTGTAAAGGTCCTTATAACTCATGCATAAATAAAACATACCTCAAACACGTTGAAATTATGAAATGGACAGTCCCCCAACATCACACTGAGTGCATGTCTCTTTAGAATAGGTCACCCCGTGATGTACAAGTCACACTGATAAAGTGAACAGAATCGTGCATTGTGAGTAATAGGAGGTGTGTCTGTCTGGCAGCAGAGAGCAGCCAAGTCCAACACTGATCATATCCACCCTGTTCTTTCTACAATTCTCTCTTGGGTGCCTTGTTATTCACACACCCTCCTCTGTAGAAACACACCCGTCTCCTTGGCTGTCTGCACCAGTGGAAAATAAAGATACGGCTATAGACCTGGAAATAAGACCTCCGTTTATGACCATCCCATATAGGGAAATCACATGTCCAAAAATAGAGCAATTCTTACTAGGCCTAATATTTTAATATGTATTTGCACATAATAATCAAAATTACACTATGATCGCTTGGTTCATTGTTGTGTGAGTACAGGTGGTACAGTAGCTAAGTCAAAAAAAGGCTAAACACACACACACACACACACACACACACACACGTATGCCCGCAGGCATGCACACTCACACAAGCCCAGCAGACAACTGGCAGCTGTCTTCATCTTTGCTGTCACAGGGCAACGGTTACCATGGCAACGGACATAAACAGGACCCAACAGTTGCTCACATTGGGCCCTCCCTTAGTTCATAGACCATCTTGCTTGTCCTCTCTCCTAGTGACAGAACGCTAACCTGTACCGCGGAAATATGTCAGCAGCCTATTATTAATGCCTAAGGCCAAATTGTGAAGGGCGTATCACCAAGGATTATCGGAGTGGTCAAGGAGATTCACATTTTTGATATTATACTGTAGGCTACAGTTAAATGCTCAGTGGTGTTAGAAGTTTATAAAATACATTATATTATAAACAATGAAAGAGGAGTCTATAACAAATTCATAATAAAGTTTTCTATGTTGCATGATCAGTTTATTAGATAATATATTCACTGTGCTACTGTGCATTCTTAAACAGCAATTATGAAGTGAAATTATATAGTAGTTTTCAACGTTTATTCACCAAAGAAATAGAGAGAGTAAATTGCCATGTCAGCATAAGTGGCCCTCAGTCACAAAACTGTAAAGCAAGGTCGGAAAATCCATTTATTAGGTTCTTCCATTTACTCTAACCCATCTAGACTTAGAAGACCAGTACTGTACCTAACCTGGAGCCATGTGTGATATAGGGCAGCCGACTGCCAGCTCTTCATGGCTCCATTACAGTATGGGCCACTCAATGCTCCCAGATACAACACAATGACCGATTTGCTTTGCTGTCCTTGCTGGTTTCTTGCAAGTTTTGTTTTTTCAAATTAAGGAGTGCGCTGTTGACTTACAATGTGTACAATACTTTTTAGATGCTCTATACTTGTTTGTCTGTTTTTTTTAGAACAAGACATTCAAATGGGCTGCAGCTGAGTCAGCAACAACATGTAAATGTGACATTGCCAGAGTGACCGCAGTTCAATATCCCTGAAAGAGAAAAGCTGTGCGCATCACCCAGGAAAACATTCAAGCACTATGACCTTTCGTCAAATGCATTATGACAGGATATTTCACAATTTCCCCTCAGTTAAAGTAAGCAATGAGAGCAATACGCGGTGGACATTTCATTTCCGTGTTACAGAGAATGCCTTAACAGCCATCACATTGTAGAGATCATCTAAAGCAATCAAAACAACAGAAATGCGTTCTTACTTTCCAAAAGAAACTAGGTATTATACTGTACATACCGCTGTGTTTTTAAGATACAAAAATGGTTATTCCTAAATTCTTAAGTCTAAAAAATATGTTTTTGCTCTCTCGCACATTTAACTCAACCCCACTCGAAACAAACTGCGCCTTTTGTGACCCTATATTGCTTCCAACACAAACATTCACAATTCCCCCATTCAGAGTTTTTCTTGAAGGCAACTAGCAAAGCGGTGCATGGAGCAGAACAATGGTGGTGTCATGGGTCCAATCTGCTCCTGCATGTTACGGTTAATCCAGTGTGCATGGCTTTAACATCTCTATTCCCTCCATCCATCCAACCCTCCTGTTCTCTGGGCATGCATTGTCTCCATCACTCCCTTGGCTCCTCTAACAAACGCCCTGCTGTATTCCTGATGTCTTTCTTACCCTGTTCCTTATCCATGATAAAGTATGTCTCTCCCCCCTCCTCCTCACCACAGCCGCCCTTCTCCCACCCCCCTGCCTGTCTCTCTCTCTCTCTCTATCTCTCTCTTCCTCTCCTGCTCTGCTTCCATCCAAATGAGTCTGGATGCTGGCAGGAGGACCATCTGTTTCCAGTGGGCACTGCCCAAGCACATGTGCACACATAGGCCCTGTGGTGTTGTAATGGCTAATAAGGAAGGCATGTGTGTCCTGGTGCACTGTTGCCACAAGCATCTGTATGCCAGCAAGCCAGTAAAAGAAAAAACTATTACATACAGTATATATTCGTTTTTATATTAAAATATATTAAACACCATAACAACATGACCAATACAGTACTTAAGAAAAAAAACTACAAACGAAATAGAGCAGAAGCTTCTCACATAATTGTGTTTTATTTGACTTAGAAAGTGTTCCACATCTGATTCAATTTGAACTAGTAGCCACACTGCTCATGCATGGAGGGAATGAGGCTGCGTGCCTCCCAGGCAAGGTAGGGATTCCAAAGCGAAGAGGACAAATTAATTGTAGGCTACCACACAGATTATATTTGTGTGTGTATGCCAGCAGCTAAGGACCTGGCAACAGTGTTCTGGTACAGTTATAATAATGGACACCAATTAAAGCTTTTCTCTATTTGTGTATGTCACCAACAGGGCAGGGCGTTAAATCAGTCTGTAGATTGAGCAATAAAATGACCTCCACTGGCCTGAGGCTAAAAGGACAGGTTTAGTCAAAGCCTTCCATTCACTGAGCTGTGTCAGGCAGTGACACATTAGGCTTGGTTATAATGGTGCATAGGCCTCTGTGAGACATTGTGAAGAAACACAAGGAAGAGGACAATATGGCTGAAAGTATTTCATGCTGTAGGACTAGGACAGGACAATATATGCACACACACACACAGCACCTGGCTGCTTGTTCTTGTAGGGGGTTCTGCTAATTAGGCCGCTAACGATTAACAGTAGTTTCTGTCTCAGACAAATTCCAACACAAATACATTAGCAGTTAGAACACATTTGACTGTACTGTACATGTGAAGGGTGCAATATTTAGGCCTAAACCACCTGCAGTTTGACAGATTAAAATAATATGATGATACAGTGTGGCCTGTGTGCAGTCATGCAGCCCCATAGTTTGTGTTTAAATCATGCGAGAATCTTGCTCTTCTCCGTGATTCTCTCCAGCTGTAAATTAACCTTTTAAAAGCACGGCTCCATTGTTCACATTTTTTCCTCCTTCACACTCCCACTATTTCGACAAGGTAAACAGAGCGGACGACGACAGTCTGAGCTGTTCTCTGCCCCCTGACACTAGACCTCATGGTGTGAGCTCACTGCCCAGCTCATACTCGCCCTAGTCAATTTGAAACATTTGTACAGCGGGTATAGACTCACCCACTGTCTGAAATACACAAGGCTAAGTCACTGCGCCTGGTTAACTATATGTTAACTAATTACTATGCACAACTTACATATTCATCAAATAGACGCATCCATAATGTGATGACCCTTTTAGGGGAATACATCTCAAGAGCTGTCAGACAAAGGCAATTATAGAACATCACATCACAGTTCGGGCATTGTTTGTGCGTCGGTCTGGGTAGTTTTAATTTAACAGTGTCATCTACTGGACGGCATGGGGAATAATTTTCTGTTCCAACACTGCCGCTTAGTGGTGCTGGCTTAATAAAGTGTTTTTTTCCAAAGGTTGTTTTGTCCCAGAAATACTGTAGTTACTGTTTTACCCATATGCACCACTGAAAACACACCAGAGACTCAGAAGAACTTGAATATTTTAAAACTTTAATATACAGTGCTTCTTAAATCATTACTAAAAACGCGTGGTAAAAATCATATTGAAAACAAATAAGTTACACATTGTAGTAAGAAGCACTTGAGATTCCTTTTCCGTTTTCTTCATTAGTGTGAACCCCATAGGAAAATAGCATAGAACGTATGCAAACATACAATTCCATTCATATATATATATATATATTTTCTAATCTTTAACTAAATAAACCTTTCTGTTCAAATTACCTTAACCAACTGGATGAAAATAAGGGTCGTTAACAGCAATGTGGTCGTGGCATGCCCTCAATTTCATCCCTTTTTTTATATACAGCTTGAAGAGAAAAAGAAACAGTGCCATGTCACATGACAAGCCAAGAACAAAGAACTTTAGAAGAAAAGAACAAAATGTGTTCACTGACTTTTGAAAACCTGACAACCTCAAGCAAATTGTCATTCTCTCACATTCACTCGCTCTCATTCACACCGACACACGTTTAAACCGTGGCGTAATTAATCATCTAATTTATGTGGCCCTGCGCTCCAACTTCCCAGTGCAGTCGTCCTTTAATGGAAGGCCGTGTCTGTAACATAATCCGACTCAAGGATAGACATGTTGACCAATACATTTCAAAGTTAAGAGAAGGCAACTGATCACAACATTTATTTGTGGTTGTACTGGTAGCACGATAACCAATTGCCTATCAGTAATTCTCATTATGTCTTCTGAACATTTATAGAAAATTCATTTTTATTATAGACTTGGTTTGGCTAGACGACACTTCAGCTGGGAATATAAAGGTGTGCAGAGTGTGCCGTGATAATATGTCTTTCCTGCTTTACATTTCTCAGTGTGCTGCTGTTAACTGCCAGTCAACTCAGTGGCTCTTGTCAATCACAACACTGACAGTAAGTCAATTGGGTGTGTGTGGCGGGTCATAACAGTGACAGAGCAGAAGATAAAGAGAGATACAGTTGACAGTGTCAACGTGTTGACAGGGTCAACTTGTTCTATTGCACATCCACTTGTTTTATTCTTCTTCTCTGGCTTTCAAAACCTCACAGTTCAAAACAAAGCAAAGAGCAATAGTTTCATATATAATACATTGCCAAATAAAAACAACTCCAACAAAATGTCATCAATAATAATAATAATAATAATAATAATAATAAGCCGCATCAACCATATTCACAAAACAACTGAACAGGCAGAAAACGTAGCAACATTATATATTGTATAGGCATATAAAAAATGTAAAATTGATTGTCATTTCAAGATAAAAAGCATCAAAACATTCAAAGCATCAGCTGTAACAAACTATAAAAAGTGAAAGGGTGGGATTCACAGAACCAGAGCAGAACAAGGGAACATATTTGCTGTAGGCAATTGCCGTGCATCTGAGTGAGCGCTGGGCATAGGGACAAACAATTAGCAAATGCTCACCATCCATCCATCCCTGTACGCATGTCTATATCACCCCATCCATCCATCCATCCATCCATCCATCTGTTGTCTGCTCTTAACTGTTCCTTCACATGTGGAAGAACACAGGGTGCAGTTTTCAGTCACATACAGCTTCTGCTATTTCAACATTGCACAGATTGCACCACAAGAAGAAAATTAAAAAAGAGAAGAAATCCAATTGGATCTTGTAACACATACACACGCTGTGGGTCACCATGAACTCTCAATGGAGGGGGGGTGGGGAGTCATGGTGACCATGGCTTTGACATCAAGAGAGCCCTAGAAATAAAAGAGGTAACCCTTGGAGGGGAGGAGGGGGGGGGGGCTCCTCAGGCAGAGTACAGAGAGTTGTGCAAAGTGCTCACACAGCAGCACCATGGCACCCCAGACAGACCACCCCGCCGGACCTGTGTGTATGTGGCAGCGGGCAGCCCACTGGCAGACCCGCATCCTCCCGCCGTCCTACAGACATGTCCGCGCGCGTGCCACAAATGGCGGACGGCGACCTCTCGCCTCACTGCCAGTCTTGGTAGCCCGCGTCCGTGGCGCTCTCCGCGGCGCCCTGGCGCGAGCCGTTGTGCTGGCGCGCCGCCAGCGCCTCCATGGCCTCGGCCGCCGCCCTCTCCTCGGCCTCCCTCTGCCGCAGCGCGGCCGCCTTCTTCTCCTGCTCCGCATGGCTCTTCATGTGAGCGCTGCGGCTCTTCACCTTGGAGAAGACTCTGTGGGGAATGGGGGGGGGCACAGCTCACCAGGTCAGAGGGCAAGCGCTATACACGTTGCATTCATCAGTGTTAAGGCCATTTCATCAGCGCTGCACGTCTCCCTGCTCCAACACGCCTGTTTCACATGAATGGCTCGTCATCAGGATTCTAACGAGCCACTCATGTGAATCAGGTGTGTTGGAGCAGGCAGACATCTACAACATGCAGGGCAGGGGACCTCCAGGACCAGGGTTGAGATAACACTGTTCTACAATGTATGATTATACATTTATTACTGTTCTATTTGTTACGTGTCCATACTTCTCAGTGAAGGATAAATATAGCTACATGTTGATTCTATGTAGAATCCCTGAATATACACGGGTCACCGTTCAATATTTGATGAGGACCTGCCACTTCTGCAGGGGCTACTCTTATTACAGGCGTGCACAGTGTTGTACTGGTCGGGGAAGTAGGAATGTGGCTTATGTTTCGTTTTGGTTTGTCGTCGGTTGGCCACAGATGCACTGACTGAGAACACGATGGCTTATCTATCTAATCTATTTACTGTTCTACTCTACAGTTGCTAGGATACAGGTGGCAATAACAGGCCGAGTGTTGCCATGGGAGAGCTTGAAATTGAATAGCTCTGTAAGGTTTGATTTCTTTCCCGTTAAGCCAAACACACTGACTCTTTAACACCTATTCCAAGTGGAGGTGGGTATGATGAGTAGAATCCCATCGCAAAGCGGCTGCGTTATAACTCACCAATTCAATGCACCTCTGTTAACCTGATGCAGGCTAAACGCTGTTTAGCATTAGGAAGAATTAGGAAGAGGTTGTGAGCTACTTATGCCGCCACTCTAGTTTGTGGATCAAGAGTCGGGGCTTGAGAACTAGCACCGTCTGTCCAAACACTGACCTGCCACACTTCTTGCAGGGGAATTCTCCCTCCTGGCCCACTGGGGGTTTGCTGGCTACAGTGGGCTTGCGTGCGGTGCTCTCATATCGTGGTTTGGAGGTGGATGTGGGAGGGGGTGGCTGAGGTGGGTGGATGACCCGGGAGAGAGGCTGGTCCTTCCCTATGTCCACCTGGCCATGTATGACCAGGGTCGCTCCAGCCTGCACATGAAGTACAAAACACAGTTAGCACTTACGGTAAAGGTTTGCTAGAAAATGGCATAAAATACAGCTGAAAATAACAGAAATGCAAACATTAATATATTTATCTGTAATAGCTGTCTCCTTGGTTAGGCACATACATACAAACAAAGAATGCAAACTTCTCAAAAGAAGTAAATCGACTCAAATTAACTGACTTTTAAAAACAAACAACTTATTCATTGTAGAGCAATGTAAACAATGACATTGACATTTTTTTTGACCAGTCATTGTTTACGGATGTTACACAACCCAGGAAGAATGAAGGACACTGCACAGTGAGCTTTTCAACAACGCCACCAGAGGGCAGCAGTCCAATGACCAGAGCACTAGGACATTTTCCAGGTTTCATGATACATAACAGTATGTCAATGTTATGAAGTCAAAAAGAACATTTGGTAACTGAGTTATCTGCACACATCAAAACATTGAATAACAGCCTCCCCACCCAAATAAAATTTAAAGTATACTGCATAAACAATATACATTGTTATTACAATATAATACACAGAAATAAAGATTGCAGTTGAAAAATAGCACCAAATAGGGATAAAAACTAAGAGCTTAGATTTGCTTTCCTTGAGCAGCCAGCTATGAAATAAATCACTAAAATATCTTGATACCAGTGATTTTATATCAAGACAAGTCACAGTACTACTACTGCTACATGCCTTATTAATTAGTGAATGACATACAAAAGATGACAAACTATTTTTTCATATGCTTCCAGCTATTTTTTTTTATTATTCTATATGGTGAGATGTGCCCAGTGCAGCACACAATTTCAGTATTACATTGTGCCAATTCAGTAAGAGAATACTCAAATTGCGTATGTCTGAGACTGAGAGAAGGCGTCCATTTCTTTCACACTCACATTTTCACTCTCGGTAGCCTGAAGAGTCTGCATCGCATTGGCAGGGCTTACGTTCCACTTCCTGTCACCTGACCCCTCCCACTTCCTGCTGTCCTCAGAGTCCTTCTGCGCCTCCAGTATCTGAGAGCCCTGTTGGGCACGGAAGCACAGTTAGATAAGCAAAACATGTGAAAGCCAAGCACGTCTGGCTAACGCATGCAAAGCTCTGCGTAGCCTGCTCTGTGCCCAGAATACCACAGAAGTATTGGAATAACTGTCAACTCATGTATCAGAAGGTTATTTTGTGCCATGATAACAGACACTGAGACATGGCATGGACAAATAAAATACTTTTTGCAGTGAGAAAATGTAAGGGGTTATATAAAATCATCTCACCTATATACAAAAATAAACAGAATGCAATATTCTATATTTCACATAATAATAATACTAAATGTATACGAATGTTCTGTAGTAGAGAAGTGGAATGATCAGTCAATCATCAATTCAGTTAATTTGCAAAAACACAAAACCCTATCTCAAACAAGCAAATTCATTAGGCTTGTCTTAGGGAATGATTTACCGGGTCTCCATCTTAAAACGTTTCATTATATAAAATAAATAATCCAAATAAAAATGTATTATTTACAAAGTTATCTCAACCAGAGGGCATGCAAAGCATAACAGATGAGGGGCAAAACTAATTTAAATTAAGATTTGATTTCACTATGTTGACACAATATCATTTGTGCATTCTGCTTCCGTCTCTAGAGACAGTGAAGAGTCTCAGATAATATGATAATGACCTTATAGTCCTGATTGTCCTCATTGTTCCGGCTGTCCACAGGCTCCGCCTCCCCGTAGAGCAGTGTTCCGTTGCGTCCAATTTTCACGTGCTTCTTGTAGGTGTAGTAGAACTCGACACACTGTGCCACAGTCTTTGTGCCTACCTGTGGACCATGCGTTATAAATACCAGTGAGTTGTATTCACAGAACGTTGCACACGTGCTTCTCACATGAGCATGGCAGAAAACCAGTGATCTTCAACAGTGAACTTCAACAGTAAGATAATAGCATTGGCTTCTGCACAGAAAGCCACAAAGTTAATCAAGATTACAACTGTTTGCCATTAACCCTATGTTGCTTAACTGCTAATCAAACGTCAATCTTTGGATATGCATGCCTTAATGTACTACTTGCCAATGTCATGGACGATAAAGCCTAGTCTATCCTAATCTCCACTGAAATAAAAGAAAGTTATCAGAGTCTAGGACTAGTCTTAATCCATGTCTGTGAAACCGGTCCATTATGTTCCAGAGAAAGCTAATACAAAGCTAGTTCAATTGTCGATTCCACTGAAACGTGTGCTTCAGCCCGTCGCATCGTTTGAAGCCTGCTTTCTCTTCCTAAAACCAAAATAGACCAGCACCACAGAGGGCAGCGTGGCAGCAGATTGGGCTGCCAACGGGGGGTACTTTTGTGTTGTCCCAACTCCACGCAGCGTGGCCACACTGACAGTTTAGTTTGCTCACATGGATGTACAACATTCCAAGGTGTACAGTGGGAATGAAGCAACCAACAACAATTGCTTGGCTATTGTGCCGTCATTCTACTGAACAACCAATGAGTAATTACTGTATTAGCATTAGAATATGCAAATACAAGTGATAAAGAATGCATTCTGTATTTCTATAACTCCCCCCCACTAGTTTTAACTTGTCTTCACTGTACCAAAGCCTTTTGTCGCTGATAATCATATCAACAGCGTTTGTTTTGCTGGTCAATATCTTCCCAGAATGCCCACCACATCCCAAGTCATCCACGTGATGAGTTGGGCAAAAAGACCACCGCCGCCACTCGCTCCCATGGAGTGTCCCATCTGCAACGAACACCCCGGAGCGAGCGGGCGGGCACCCCGCTGTCTGGGTGATGTCAGGGCCGCCTATTCAAGGCTGCAGCCACAACAAGGCGGGCCCTCGAGTAGCAGTCACAACAGTGACGCGTACCAGTGTCTGCACCACCACGAAGTCTTTCTTATGGTGGCTGATGCCTTTGTTGAACTGCAGTCTCTCGGCTGCTGTCCAGCTGTCTGACCCTGAGGGCGGCAGGGACAGACATGGAGACAGAAACACACACACACACACACACACACACACAGGAGGAAAATGGGTTAGGCGGTAGTAAGACACTCTTCCAGGCAATAGACCCCTCCCCTAAATGCATCTCCTTAAAACCACAAACGCATGCGACTGAATAAACAAAAGCTTCCCTGTCCTCTGCTAGGGATTAGCCACATGCCGTAACCCCCCCACCCCACCCCACATCAAGCTCACCCTGACTGACAATCCTCCAGTAATACCCCCCCACCAGACTACTGACACCCCACCCCCCACTTCGCCTGATCCCAGCAACACACTGAGTGCTGCAGCTGCTGTTGTCAGGGGCTACAATGCAGAGGGCTGGGGCCAATCTGGAATGGCAATGGCAATCTTATGGCACCGGGTCTGACAAGCTTCCAAGTGCATGATGCATACACACACACACACACACACACGCACATATTATAATAAATTAGAATACAAGTGGGGATACATAAATTCCATCTTAAGATAGCACTGCACCAAGGCGTGGAAAAGCGACTGGGCGGCGTCTAACGGCAGCCTGGCTACCATTTCTGTCGTCGCGATTGTGCGTGTTCCACGCCTGAGTGCATGCTCGAGCGAGGACGCTCGTTCAGCTACCTTCTGAGTTTACGCGGACACCTCGATTCAACAGCAACAGCAATAATCTCAATTTAAGGAAGTTGAGATTATTACAGACAGCCGAGAAATCCTTTTTCATGCTGTTTGTAAGAGGCCATGTGCTGTAAACATTCCCAGGAAAGCCTTTAAACACCATTTGGCATAGTAGTACACATACAAACTATTTAGCAGCTC
The DNA here is from genome assembly GCA_027564835.1 of Typhlichthys subterraneus. Lineage (NCBI taxonomy): Eukaryota > Metazoa > Chordata > Actinopteri > Percopsiformes > Amblyopsidae > Typhlichthys > Typhlichthys subterraneus. The sequence continues at coordinate 23,356 of JAODUH010025154.1, forward strand.
TCAGTTACACAACTAGAATGGTACTGGTGCAGTAAAGCAGACCCTTCTTGTGCTTCAGAGAAGGTTAGAAGACCCAGATGTGTAAACCAACCTGAGTAGTGGTAGTCTGACAGATGATGGGCCTTGCAGAACATGGGATTCTTCAGCATCATCAAGGACAGTGCAGCCTAAAACAAACAAACAAACAAGTTGCCTTTCACTTTGATGATAATTTTAAAATAGAACTTGCCGGTTCCTTTAGCGTGCGTTAACTGTGTCATGAGCCATTATACAGTATAGTGCTAATACATGTTACAGCCTGGCATCATGAGCCTCTAAAACACAATCAGCCAAGGAGCTGGTTGCCAACTGACAGATACGTCTAAATGTACACAGCATACATAATTGGAGATACTAGTGTGACTTTCATTTGAATAGGCAGGCAGCAGTATGATACACAGAGTAGACAATTTGACAGCCACCCCCCCCCCCTTGTTTCCCTGACAACATGGACCACTACTGGTCGTTGGGGCCAGAAAGCACCAGCTCTGCTGCTGTCACAAAGCACCATGACTGCTGTGCTGTTGTCCTGCATCATGCTATAGACTTGTGTGCATTCATAACAGAAGCACTGATTCAGAACCACTTGTGATGTCACACGAAGGCTGCTTCTGAAACTGTTTTCACCAAACAAAATGGTAGGAACCGTCCAACGACCCATATCCATTTCTTAATTAATCATTAATAACCCCAGTGGCAGTGGCGGGCTGTGCATTTCACACTTAGGCCTTCAGTGATGTCCTACTTATTCCGACTTCAATAAATACCTCTAATAATACCATCATT
>JAODUH010025164.1:0-24179 GCA_027564835.1 Typhlichthys subterraneus
CAGGTGGATTACCTCCATATTTACCCCGATGAACCACTGTCCAAGCTGAAAGTTGTCCTGGTGTAGAGCACTGTACACAAGTATTACACACACACATTCATACAAATACAAATAAAAACACACTCACATACAAACAAAAGCTTTTTTTTAATCAATAAACATTTTCAAATATCTGTGACTGTTCAAAGCACAAGAAAAAAGTGTGGAAAGAAAAAAATATTACAAAGCCTTTTTTTGAAGTCCTGAGTTTATCGAACATAAAAAAAGACCAGTGGCCATAAGGATAAAACAAATCTGACTGCTGTGGAAAAAAGCAAATAAATAAAGAAATAAAATAAAATATTCAGTCATTATCTCATAGATTAGTTGTTCAGTCACTATGGCTAAACAGGATCATTTATTTAAAAAGAAAGTTTATTTCCAGCTTGTACTGTAGTTTTACAGGACATATATTGTATGTATTACTTTTTAACACGACACAGAAACATGGTGAACATTTCTTAGAGAGATAAAAGGTTACCACAAATTGAAACTATTCATTTACAGATTTCTAACGTAAATGAACAGTCAGAATAATAAACAACAAATCCATTAATTTTTTCTCCCAAAACACAGTAAATACATAAACTGGAAGATGTTTTGATCAGCACATTTCGTGTCAAAAAGTAATACAAAATGATGTAATCCTAAACTTGGACGTGTGAAAAACAAAATAAAAGATGTATTACAAAGCATTAAAGAACTGACGTCTCATTATTCAGCCAAGAAGTATTCTTTTACTGAATAATGTAACCTGATTTACCCAGGACAACACAATTTGGCTCTTTTTAGCACCAATCTTCTTCCCAGTCAGTCACATTTACTCAGTATTGCAGCAGGTAGGTCGCCTAGTGCCTGGCTATAAGGCACCTCAGCAGTAGCTGTTGATGGAGTGTTGCCCATTTAGTGAAATATACCAGGAAACCTTTGTGGGCACAAGCTACCCTTGGTTAATAAATCAATAAACTAATTTAAATTCAGTTTATTCTAGAATAATTTGACAATTACTACATTGAGAAAATTATTTGATTATGGTCAAAAGTGACCACATTGACTGTGATCTACACCCTAAAGTATTTTAATATGACTTTAGGCAGTGGGGTAAGGGAGCATATAGGGTCGCATGTAATCAACACAAGAGCAACGGCTGCACAGACATAAGGTAGGTAAGAGGCAATGTACTGTAGATGAGTGGAGTATGGATTCCTGCTAATTTTTACATTTTAGAGCCAAGGTCACTATAATAAGCTCTCATTTGCTTTGCTGTGCACACAGAACCCAAAATATGTGCCCTAAATCACAGTTTCAAGCTGAAACAATGTACCCGGTGTGCTAGTTTCAAACACACAATCCTGAACACAAGTGTCTACCTAAATGCAACTGTTACAAGTGGCTGGGAGATAAGACAATACTTATGTAACACTGTTTTGTTCAAGGACACTTGATAAGGATAGACATATTATTGGTGGGGTATACCTGGGTTATTCTGGTTACAACTGATTCATGAGCCTAACCTCAAGTCTGGGCCGGTCTGCAGGCCCGGGCTAAATGGGAGTAGGTTCAGTTCTGCACCTTGCCACATGTTGCAAATATATTAGAGAACCTGGTCTCTACAGACTTGGTTTTCAGACCCTGCCATTCCAAACACTGGGATCTCCAAAGACCTTTAAACATGCATACAAGATGCTAACATCTGGATGAACCAGTAGAAAGAGTCCATTCTATAAAATGAGAAAACGTCGTTTGACGTTACATACAGTATATTATTTCAGACATGAAGTCTGGAAGAAAGACTGAAGAAAAATAAAGCCACAGACTTTTCCCATTCCTTAACAACCTTATGGCTGGTAAAAGAGTGGAACGCCCTGACTAGGACCGGGTGTAGTCTTCTCCCCCTTTCACGGTTTCCCTTGATACATCTCAACAACACTCCAGCCATTCATAGCTGGCGTTCTGACCCAGAGAGCAATAGGGGGCTGTCGACTGCCTCGCTCAAGGACACTTGGGACAGGACAAGCGTCTTCTTGACGGACGCCGTCTGTGTGTCCGCGGAGGGTTCCTACGGTGCGCCTTAGCGGCGCGGCTGGTAGCGGGGGTGCCGGGGGAAGGAGGTGGGGCTGGAGGAGGAGGAGGAGGGGGAACAGGGGGACATGATAGAGGCCAGGGAGGCTGTGGCGGCCGCATCCTCCGCCTCCTCCGGCTCCTGCCTGGCCCCGTGGAGCTCCTGGCTGACGCTGGACTGCAGGGCAGCCGGGGTCAGCCACTCCTTGGGAAGGCAGCTCTGCAGAAAGGGTACGCAGGAGCTGAAGTAAGCCAGGCGGTTGACCCAGCGGGGGATCTCCCGGCCACACAGGATCTGGAGGGGGCAGACAGGATGTGGGCTGGATGTGTCTGTGTGCAGCACTGAGCTAATGGTAGTACCGTTAAGACACTGTTGTAGACAGATCCATTACACCCAATGATTATTTCACTAGTCAATAGATCTGTAGATTATTGTTTTTCTATTAATTAACCTATGCAATTATGTTTGGTGGTAAAGTAAAGCAATAACTGGTACAAAATGTTCTGAATCCAAACAAACGTGATGAAATTGGATAAACTGTTTTTTATATGGAATAAAAACACATTTTGGTTGTATTTGGCATCTTCTTACACATCACCAACTTAACTTTAATTTCTTAATTGAAATACAATGAATATTAATCCCTATTAATAATTATTCAATTGATTGATTAACCCCTACATCATAATGCCCATGTTTTGTTGTATTATTTTATAATTATATTTGTCAAATTCCTCAGAGTGACAGTTAGCAGCCTAAATATCTACATTCATTCATACTACAGGTCTAGTACCAGGACGACATGTGTTGGTGTGTCTGTCTTAGTTTGTCTGGTGTCAGATGGCTGACAGAGTGATCGCTACACCCAGTATTCACACGTGCACACACGCACACACACGCACACATACGCACACGCACACACACTGTCCTTTCCCAGACACAGACAGCAGCATACCTCTCAGGTTGTCTGAACAGCTCACCTTTGTCAACCAGCCAATGCTATTATACCACTAAGTGAATTCCCCCATAAGGCCATAATTATGGTCCATTAAGCTAAAATGGTCTGGTCCAGACACATGGTCACACAGACAGCTACAGTGTGCGGGTACAACTACAAACAACAGTTAAAAAACAAGCCACATTTCACTAAATGCTCCAGGAGCCATTTCAAGCATGGCAAAATGCATTAGTGAGCATTGAAGATTTAACAAGAAGTGTAACTTCAAAGGTTTGTTAGCAGCTACTACTGTATCTAGATCAGTGGTGGGGAAGCATTGTCACAAACAAGTCATCTGTATGCCTAACTCTGGTGTGACACTAGTGCAGTGCTTTATTCACTAATTTAAGTTTTTCCATTTATTTCAAGCAGTTCAAGCCTAGATTTACAAGGCAAGCACACCACCATACTAGTTTTCTTATCTTTCCCAACAAATTCCTCTGTATAATTTTAACGTCCGACTTGTTTATTGAGTTACGTAGTTGGTTGTCCTGCATGTCAATCATAATGGCTCATCTGTCAAGTTGCAGTTAGCCGGCATTGTGTCCCAGACGTTACACATGTAAAGACTGGCTCTGCGAGACTAAAGGCCCACTTATGCTTCTGCGTCAAAGCTACAGTGTCATCTACGGATATGGCCTAACCGACGCGTCGTAGGCTGTAGGCTGACGTGCACCTCTCCAAAAATGTAACTGCCTGTACGTTCGTTCGTCCGTCCGTACGACGATTCGACGCAGCAGTCTTGTGGATGCAAGCCCATATTCGTAGTGCTATGGAATTCTGAATGTTTATTACAACGCCATAGCATTCATGCATGAACAGTATGTCTCCCTTTGACAATCTTGGTATAATTATTAGATTAGCTGGAAAGAAACATTTTTATATGTCTTGCTTGAGCTATTATTAACCAAGACTAACCTACAACTACACATGACAAGACAGGGATTTTCCTGGGATTCCCTTGTTATCAGGACAGCGAAAAGCATAAAAAAAAATCTATTTTGTGTCGGCAAGGTTGTTTCTTATGATGTTGGTGTAACTAAGAGATTCGCTGGAAATACATCTATTTATATGCTTATTTCAAAACATTTACACTCAATATGTGTTATATGTGCATAACTAACACATGGCACTTCCGCATTTTGCCGCTTCGCATGTGCAGTCAACGTGCGCAGGTCCGCGCATCCGAAGCAGAAGTACAATACGTTGAAGATACACCGTAGGCTAGACGTAAGCTAGACGCAGAAGCATACCTGGGCCTTAACTGTCCTATATACTGGAGCTTTGTTGGGGTATTGCTTATTATTTTGACTGTTCATTATTTGCATTACGAAGACACTTCCGTGCTATTGTCAACACTTTCATCATCACATGGAACAACCCTGTAGCAGTAGTGTGCGAGTGTGTGTGTGTGTGTGTGTGTGTGTGTGTGTGTGTGTGTGTGTGTGTGTGTGTGTGTGTGCGCGCGTTTATTTTTAAAACTGAATATAAATAATGAAGCATCCTGTGTAATGCAGTGCACACTTTCTTGTCTATTCTTTTGGTGTTTCTGATTATATGAGATGAACCTTCTGCATAGAGGCGGTTTGTCAGGCTGATTTGACTTTCAAATACACTATCACCACACAACACATTACACACATAATTACATTATTCATATTGTAGGGAAAAAAACCTCTGTCCGTGTAGGTTATCTTTGGTATAACTTACCTCGGCATTCCACCAGCGTGCAGGCAGCTTCATGCATCATGTATTTGTTCCTACGCTTCCTGCCTTTCTCACTGTGATGTCACATTATTAAACATCCGGAATAAACCCCATCGAGGTGTAGCGCATGTGTGTGTGTGTGTGCTTTGGCTCATGCTATGTGTGTGTGTGTGTGTTTTTGTGTGCGTGCGTGCGTGCGTGCGTGCGTGTGTGTGTGCCTGGCCTACCTCTGAAAAGGCAGAGGAGAAGTGGTTGCAGTTCTTGTGCATGAGGTGGTAGGCATTTCCTTTATATTCCTTCCCCATCTCCTCCACGATGCGTTCCACATCCTCCTCTGTGAAATCCGTACTGCCCAAGACTATGGCTTCTCTGTGGGGTTAGAGAGGAGAGGCAAAGTGTTATAGCATCATGGATATATCCTCAGCTAGCCCTGACAAGGTTTGTTGTTTCGCTAACAGAGCTAATGTCACAAATCAATGGCCGTTTCCTAGAGAACAGCCAGATGTTTTGAACGCTCTGTATCAAAGGAAGAATGTGTCAAAACAAAAAAGATCCTTCATTTGTTGAGAAGAGATGGAACAACAATAAGGCCGCTCTGCGACCATCAGTGCTTGATAGAACAGTAGTGTTTGTAGTGTGTGTAGGGCTGGGCGATATGGACCAAAAAATCTTATCCAGATATATTTAGGTTGAATACCGATACGCGATACATATCGGAATTTTCTATAAAGTGTGTCCGTTTCCTGCCCTCGTGCACAGATGAGCCTTGGGTGCTCAACACCTTGTCACCTGGCTCATGGTACGCTTATCCCTCATCAGACCACTGTGGGTAGGTACTCACTACTGATGGCCAGGAGACCCCCACAAGCCTTGGTGATCAGGGGATGTTCTGGATGTAATGTCAATGTGGCTTAGGTATTTATGCATACCTGTTTTTCCCCCAACTGTCATGTTGAATAGGAGAACATTGTTCATTTACATCTTAATATAGCCCTGACATCGATATGTGCCAGATGAAAAGCGTTATTCGCTTCATCTGTGAGAGGTCGTAATGTTTTGGTGATCACAGACATTCTGAAGCTAGCAGGATGGTCTAGTGGTCTGTGTGTTGGGCTCCCACCCTGAATGTCATGGGTTCAAACCCTAGTGTTGACCTACCTGTAAGCATCCTTGAGCAAGCTGCCTAACCCCTAACTGCTCTCAGTGGTTGGTCATGCATGGCAGCCATCGGTGTGTGAATGGATGAGTGTGAGGCAATAGTGTTTTGAGTGGCCAGAAGGTTAGAAAAGCGCTATATAAGTGCAGTCCATTTACAATTCTCCAGTTAATCCTACATTATAATGTACGGTTTTTGAGGCTACATACTCCAGTTTGACACAACAGCATAGTTACTTGAATTTAAATGTTTCCCCAAGTTCCGTGGCATCTCCTGGTGTGATTTCAAAGATCCCTGAGAATGGGTATGGATGTCCTCCATAGGCAAATTCTGTGTACACACACACACAAATATAAATGAACACATATGTTGTTATATTTATAAATGAATGAATACACTGTTACAGCTGCTACTGCATACAATGTATATGTTCATCTTAAATGAAAGAGGTCTAACACACATATTTCCTTGAAGCATACCTCTGCCATAGATCTCAATCCCTGAGTGAAAGACTCCAATGCCCAGAGAAGTGGTGAACTCATTGATCCAGTACTAGAGAGAGAGTGAGAGAGAGAGAGAGAGAGGAGAGAGACAGACTGCATTCACAAAAGATAAACCTGTCATCCTTGACTGATCACAGACTGTTAGTAGTATAAAAAAAAGCCATTTTCTATTATGTGCAGTCCATGCTTTCTCAGGGTGAGTTTTACAGTATAGCGATCCTATTTATCCTTTAGTAACAAGATATGCACCCACCGGCCTGTTGTAACCACAGTCATTATTTATTAGGATTCAATCACTTGCTAGACAATGGAAAGCGTGACCTCGCCAACTGTGGTTCATAACACAGACATGTTAAAAAAAATACGCCCGAAATATAGTACCGGTCCTGTAGCAATGCTGTATATTTTCTGCATACAGTTGCTGCTGCACTGCCAAAAGTCTTCCCCCATCCTCTCCCTACTGCATGCCCTAGTTGGTCATGTGCTCTATACTAACCATTATATTTAGTGGGCAAGCATATATTGAGTAAGCCTCTTGTGTAGCACGCATACACATACACACAGTCGCTCAAATACATGGCATGCACGTGCAAAGACACAAAAGAACAAACTAATGGTAGCACCAGTGTTCCCAGAGAGTGTGTTAGCATACTGACCCAGTGGCTGACAAATGACTGGAGAGGCGGGGGTGCAAGGCAGAATTAGCAGGCGTGAATAATGGGCAATCCTAGCCGTTAGCCTCACAATGAAGATGGGATTGGGAAGCATATTATAATGCATAACATATATGTTTACCCACCTCATGATTCTCCATAAAGTTCCTAACAGAGATCCTGGGATGAAAGCAACATGTAATATATTTACCACAGAGAACTACTGTTCCAGGCGGTTCCACGGGGAAGATAAATAAACTGTGGTGAGAAAGAATGGCTACTGTTTTGATGCCTTAGTACATTAGCATTACTAAGATGACATATTGGAACAATAGAACAACCCACAGTGAGACAATTAGCATTTCTTCCATTGTGGAAAACAAAGCCACTTGAATGGAATATTCACACAGAAAGTGGGTGGAATTTAACTGTGTTCACAGCAGTGGCACAGAAGGAAACCTTCTAGAACCGTAATGCTCCGCCGCTCCTCTACTGAGAAGAAATAAGAGTCTTATCTTCTTTGGCTGTAATTACTTCAAAGCTTGTTAAATGCAACCTCTTGCATTGGTTAAAGCAAGAGGAACCAAGGCTGTGTGTGGGCGGGTGTGTGACAATTTAGTGAAATATCTTCTATTCTCGAATCTCAGCACCAGTAGAAGTCAACAGGCTATTCAGGAAGAGAATAAAATTGACATCCCTTGACTTTTAATGGCTCAAGACAGAACAGAGTCCGTGGGAAAAAGTGGGCTAAGACAACTACTGGAAAATGTACCTATTGGTATGTTGGCTACGTATATACTATCAGGTACTGTGGCGTATAACCAACTGTCATTCCATTCTAAAACATAGCTGATTAGAACACTAATGACAAGCTGTAAACTGTGGGACTCTAACTGTTAAAGACAACATGGAACGTACAGAAGGTTAATAAAAATGTCAGGTTAGTACAATATTGAAAGCTCCAAATGTGTACACATATATGTCACATATGTCACAACAACATGAGTCTTAGTTTGAAAAGTAGAGTCAGGGATTCTGTAATATGGAGCAAGGGGATAGGAAACGACACATGAGGATACAGTGGTTCCGAGTTAAGGATTTATTCAAAAACTTGATCCCAACAGGCAGGAATAAACAAATAACGACCAACCTAGAGTAATACAAGGGCTAATATACAGGAAGACAAGAGGGGTGCGTTCAGTGAACTGAACGTTCTGAACGTTCAATTCACTTTTTCACTAAACTGTTTCCTCGAAAACTGATAACCTGATGATAAGCTTTTTATAGCTGCAACCAAATGTGAGACAATTATGTTAATTTCTCTGATAAATTGATATTTGAACTCGATCAAAACAAAAAAACTCTCCCTTCAACGCCATATGGTGATCTTTAGAACCTCCACACCACACAATGTACACAAATTGCCAAAGATATGATATTGTTTTGTGGTTCGGTCGGCAGTGCACCGCTGTTTGTGTCCACATTTACAAAGCCAGGGCTGTGTAGAAACACCACATTATTTGTTCAGCATGCACACAGCACAGCTAGTGGCGGACAGCAAACAGACAGTGAGTAGTAGATATTCGCTGAATTTGACAAAAAGCGTGTTCATCTTACACTCGCTGACTCCAGTCCACCTTTAATTAAGAAATATTTAGTTTGCACTCAACACATACTTGAATTTGTAATTATGCAATGTTTATGTAATTATTTAAAACATTGCAGAACATTTATTTAAAATGTTGTCCTTCTTAAATATTTTTGGAGATAGAAAATGGTATTTCGTTTGCAACCTTGCTAAACCTTTCTCAGTACTCCGCTGCCATTTCTACTCTCAGGACTAGCAAACGACAATGTTAGGCTAAAAGACAATGGGATAGATTTCACCCTCTTAAGAAGCTGGCAAAATGACACTGTTAATCACATTACTCTTTTACAAACACACAGCATGTCTACTAGCACACACAGGCTATAAAAGCACTCAAGAGATGTCCATCAAATCCATTTAGCTAAAACACAGACTGGGAGGCCAAGACACCGCGTGAATGAGAAGAGTGAAAACAACAAGGTGTGTACTGTATTACACAGGATACTTCATTATTTTTATTAAATTATGAAAAATAAACACTAACACGCGCACACTCATTCCAAAGATTGGGGTCACTTTCAGGTAATGTTATTGGAGTATTTTATAGGCTCTGCAACCCACCATCACTGAAATAATTCATTTGCCATTTTTCAAATATGGAATTACTATATTTCTGATCAAATTTGTTATTATAAAGTGGACCTATATGACATTTCCTGCAACTAGGTGTCACACACCAGCATCTCTAAACAAAAGCCACACTAACATGCAGCAAGACCAGACATGAAAACAAATATATGAGGATCTTGGATTAATCTTCAACGCACACACACACGCACACACACACACGCACACACACGCACACACACACACAGAGTGTGATGTCATTCTCTGCTCAGGATACAATTCCTCCACTATATTTTTTACATAAAACATTGTTGTTTTCTGTTATATTACTGTAATCTTTAAAATATTATAGCAAATTTAAAGTGTAAATGCACCATAAAATGTTTTTTTTTTGTTTTTTTGCTGTAAATTAAGTAATTGGATTGATCTTCGATGAGACACATCAATGCTGGTATTAATATTGACAAAAATCCTGTTCTTATAAAAGTCTGCATTTTATGGGCTAAAAACAGAACCACATGTCTGTTAATCACCCAGGACCTGGCTGGTTTTCAATTCTACACTGACGCTCATACGTAATCAAATTCAGATGTTAACAATAATGTGAATGGGGGTCCTGATGAAGATAGTAGATATGCAAGTTTCTCTCAGTGTACTGCATCTCTACAGGCCGGGGGTGACCACAGAATATGTAAAAGCTTTCTCTCTCAGTCCATTTCTTTGGTTCATCTGTGCATGTAAAATGGACTAGTCTCTCTCTCGCTCCATTAATGGAGTGGACTGAATGAACTCTCTGCATGACAGATGCAGACTACATCACTGAAAACAAACCACTTGTTTGTTCTTGTGAATGTGTGCGCACATCCTCATACATATGCACCAGCATTCACACATGCAGGGTTTCTCACAGATTCACTTATTTACAACAACCTCTCCCCTGAATTAAGATAAAAAATGAATGTCCCTCACATAAATAAAGCACAGATGTGTGGTTATCCAATGCCACCACATACATCACATTTTCTTTTACACAGATCCATTCCCATGATTGACAGCGAGCAGATAAAATGCCCTGTTTCTAGAGCAATGAGGGTGGCTTTGCACCTGGGGGGTGAGGGTGCTGGAGCAGAAGATGGAAGGCACAGAACAGAAGGCAATGGGAGAGGGAGACATGTTGCCGGGAGGTGGTGTTGGCAGAGCTGAGAATGGGACTTCACACATCTCCACTAGCAGTAGGGGGAAGGCAATAGACCATTTTCACAGAGGTGTCAGTGGATAGAGAGGGTAAACACTGGTGTGGCTCATGAAATCCATTATGGATGACCCCCTTCACCCAACCACCAAAAAAATAAAAGACACCCTGTAGGAAAGAGTCAAACTCAATCGTTGCATAATAAGAAATCTAATGGAAGTATGTCCTCAAAATCACGTGGAACCAGACAGTGGAGGTCCCTCTATGGTTAACAGTAGTGGTTGCATTATTCACAGTTGTTCTAACACTTTTCTTTGGGAATGTAGTTAGTCACTAAGAATATTGTGCAATCCCATCTCTCATCCCTTTAAACAAAAATGTGTGGTTTTGTTTATAAAGCAAACAATACGAATTAATGAGTCATCCATGGGTCAATGCATCCCCCAACGGACTCAAACCTGCATACTGACGACAACGACTACATTTCAAAACCATCTCCTATAAACAAAAGCTAATAAGGTGGACTGGCGGCTGGGTGTTTTGAACGTATCTTTTCATACACGCTAACATAGTTTACTTATAAAACCTCAAACATTATTTACCGCTAACGGTGGTATTATTACTAAGCAATGACTAATACAGTACGGTATCGTGCCTTGAAAGAAAAAAAACGTGAAGTGATTCATTTGAAGGGTATAGGTAGGTTAGAAGCACGCATAACATTACCATACCGGTATCGTAACGGTCTTACCACTTGACTTACCATATCATAAACATTTAGTATGATCGGCTCGCTTGCCATCACTGGCATCAGGATTTTGTCTCTACGGTATCTCCCTTCTCGTCTTGACGGACCCCTCCTCTTCCCTTGAGGTGTCCAAAAATAAATGCAGCTCCTAGTTTATTTGTAAATGTCTAATGGGCGAACGATCAACATGTCGATTCGGTTTCACATCAAGGTGGAAAAATGCTTTCGTCCCATGGAAGATAGTGCAACACCATCAGAAGGCTTTGTCCAAATTGCCCCCATAGATCAGTGAACAGCTGTGCTGGACAATACAGAAGAATCGTTTGCCTACAACCTGGCTTGCTAGCCCAGCTTTTAGTAGCGACGCCCGAAGTGAAGCGATCACTTCGGGTAAGCAATGAGTATCTTCGTCGAAACACTGGCACGAAAATATCGAAAATTCATTTTCTTTAACATCTGATCTGGAACGTCATTGTATCACTGTTAATGTAGAATTCAACTATACAAATTACATTAACCTTTAATCAGATACTAGCTTGTTACTGAGAGGATGCGACTGTTGAGGGGAAAATGTCTTGAGTGGGCGATGAGCAGGGGATAAGCAGACGATGAATCTACGATAGATTAGTCAGCCTGAGTGGTGCTCTATATAGAGGTTTGTGGGTATTGTAGTTTACTGGCAATTTTTTTAAAATAATGATTCAGTTAATGTGTTGCCCTTTCATTTATTTTCTGAATTTTACTAAATAAATATATAATCTCATCTCAACATCTAAACAGTAACATAATACACATAATAACCATCTTATTGGTGAAATCACAAGCAATGCCATCCCTGTAGTTTAAAAGGCTTTTACAGATTTTGTTACAAAGCTAGTGCACAATTCCTTTGCGTCACATTTTCACAGCACATTATAATCTTATTCACTTTAAATCTGTGTTGTAAATGGGTGGAAGCACCCCTAATAGTAATTTTCTCCCAGGAGCTCCATTAATGACTCCTGGTTGGAAAACTCATGGAGTGAGGAGTTCATGTCATCCAGGAGATCCTTCCCGGTCAGGAACGCTCTGACATCATGAACAGTCATCCCGATCCTGTGGTCCGTTATCCGGTCCTGGGCAAAGTTGTACGTGCGAATCTTCTCAGATCTCGCTTTGGTACCAATCTGGAGGAAGAGATATTTGGTTAAATGCAGAGCTGCATAGCTAGCCTACCTATTGTTTTCAAGATGTTTGCTAGATCTCTGTATATGTCCTACATGACCTTGACCCCAAAACACATCCTACTGCACACGTTTGCATTACTAGACTTTGTATATTTAGTACATACTAGTCACTGATTGCTCACCGTCATTCAAATTTATATTAAACAATGCAGACCTGCTTACCTATATAACATAGCACAGTTCAATATTGTATATCCCACAGGGGACTTGAAAACTGACGTGTTTCAGATCTATACAGTGATGCATTATTATTATTATACAGATGACTACTTAAATATTTGTGTTTTGAGTTTGTCACACCACAGAAAAAGGTAATATTAACCACCAAGCAAAATTGGAATTAATAAAAAAGTCGGCAAGTATATAAAATTACATTTCAAATGTGAAAATATAACCAGCATTATCTGTTCTCAAGCGTTGGGAATGTGTCAGCAGAAGGCGCTGTAACCACACCCATGGCATGTTCTACGGTAAATTCCATCTTGCGGTATCCTCAGCCGAACATTGATTGGAAAATGAATACATGTATTGTATGAGTTGTGTTTTCACTTTAAATAGATGCATACTGGTAAAAAGGATTAGATTGGTTATAAGGCTGTGTGTGCTCTCGTGGGCTGACATGTTTTTAACAGCTAGACCACTTTTTATCAGATCACTTTTTGGCATGACACCTACAGATGCCGTGAGCTGCTGTTCCTTGTCAAGTTAATCTATCCTACAGCTTGTTGGATTGGGTTTTTTCGTTTGGATATGTGGTTTATATTTTCTTTTGGAAATAGGATTGGACTACATAAATACAGTTGGATTATTTGCATGCTGATTTGAACACGAGAATGCCGACTGGATTTGGCAGCCGGGTGTTAGCAGGTAGGCTAGGCTACTAAACCAGCAGCTTTCAAATAAAGCACATTGACTCTCAACCACATTGTGTGCTTATTTCTGCAATGAAGGCATAGCTATCAGACTGTGGGCTGTTAAAGGACAGCAAGTGATTTAGCTATGGAATTGTAGGCTTCTGAATGTAGTAAATGTAGTAAATGTAGTAGGCTAATTACTTGTATTAGAGCAGGATAAATACTGAACTGATTCGAACGCTCTCTATGCTTTTATATCCTCGTGGTGTTATGGGGAGGGGTATGCAAATCTGGGGACCATCTACGTATACTGTCCCCCCAAAAAATATCCTGAACAGAAATAATGAAATGCAGTTTAACAGTCTAGCTCTACAATACAATACTACATAGTTAACAGTGTTCCCGCATGTTTAAAGGAATGGATTTCCAACATATATAACTTATTTCCAAGTAAATATCTGTATTTGCTTTACACAATGTATAATATAATCCACTGTAGATCAGGCTCCATGGGGTCTGAATTAGGGGACAATCGTTCTGGTGAGGCGGCCCACCTGGATCTTGCGTGCGTTGTAACGTTTGCTGGTTTCCTCTTCCAGTCTCATGCTGTACAGCTTTGCCCTCAGGACCTTCATGGCTTTCTCCTTGTTTTTCAGCTGAGAACGCTCTTGCTGGCACTCAGACACAACACCTATCAGACACACACACGTCAGACCAATATTGTGCTTACATTTCCACATGTGGGGGTACAAGGGGGTTACACACACACATCCAACGTCAGTATTGCTACAGTATACTGTATATACAGCAGCAGTGCTCGTGAACCCTGGTCCATGGTGTAGATGTCTCCTACTTCAACACACCTGATTCACATGAATGGATCCTCATCAGGCCTCTTCATGCAGGGCAGATCAGGGTTGAAAACCGCTGCTATATCATGCATTGATACACACCACTGCATATTCTATGGTATGTAGCATCACGTAAAGGTCTAAGCAGTGTACCGTCCTGGTAAGGTGACATATAGAGCGAATGGGGCTTTGCGGTGTCTACCTGTAGGCAGGTGGACTATCCTCACTGCGCTGTCGGTAGTGTTGACATGCTGGCCCCCAGCCCCGCTTGCCCTCGTCGTCTCTATTCTCAAGTCCTTTGGGTTAATGGTGAAGGAAATCTAAAAAGGGGGAAACACAGGCGCGCACACACACACACACACACACACACGTCGGCATGAATGACGACAAGCACAGGAGAAGCCACGGTGGAAATGGATTCAGCTTAACGTCATCAACGGTGTCCTACGTCGGCAGGCTGGGGCAGTACGGCCACAGTCATGGTGCTGGTGTGCATGCGGCCTTGCTTCTCCGTCTTGGGAACCCTCTGAACGCGATGGACTCCAGCCTCAAACTTCATCCTCCTGTAGCAGTGAGGGCCGCCGACGCTGGCCGACGCGTGTCTCAGTCCACCTGGACGGGTCACGTCACCACGGTGTCAATCCAAACTGGTTAGCATGCCGTGGAAATATTGTGTGTTGTTTTTGGTTGTAAAATGACATCTGCTTGCCACTGGAGATAAACCCAATGCGCTAATAAGATAGAACACAACAGGTAAAATATTTGATGTCTTTTTTTGAACACACCCATTTGATTTACGCAGTGCCAGTGAAAAGCAAGTAAACCTTTGGATTAAATAAGTGGTTGAACCTCGATTTGGCAGCAATAAGCTCAAAACAAGCGCTTCCAGGAGCTGCATATCAGACCTGTTCAGAATTTGGGCCCATTCGTCCTTACAGAACTGCTTACAGCTCAACATATTCAAGTGATGTCTGGTGTGAACAGCCCCAACGGTTATTCCAATCCACAGCATTTCGTTTCCGTTAAAGTTAAAGTTTCCAAAGTGTGAATATTCTTTTGTAAAGCCATTCTGTAGTAGATTCATTTAAATGTTTACAGTCATTGTTCTGTTGCATCACCCAAATTCTGCTGAGATTCAGCCATCCTGACATTATCCTTTAAGACACCTTTGTAAACCTGGTGATTCAATTCCCTCTCGATGATGGCAAAATGTCTAATGCCCGAGGCAGCAAAGCAGCCCCAAATCACAATGCTTACCCACTACTTTTTCTTGCCACTGATATAATAGTCAGTGGCATAATATATTACTGATATATAACAAGTATATCATATAATTACAAACACAAAAGATATAGTATATTCATAAACATTTAGATATGGAATTTCAAAGGATTGAGTGAGTGTATGTGTGTGTAATTACGTACCTATCTCACTGGGCATATACACAAGCACATCAAAGGTCCAGCCCATATGTTGAGCGAAGCATTGGTACATGTCAAACACCTTAACAAGAGAGATGGGTTGAAGATTTCATGGAATATTACATTATCGACAACAAATATTATTATTACAGGTATCACAATTTGTAATTTCATTCATTATTCATATTTTATGTGGTGTGTGACTAATGCTACTAAAGTGACTAAAATACTAATGTTGGTCATAATTGTACTATATAGGCTACGGGTACCATGTATATTATTTCTTACTTGAATAGAACTATATGTACCACCGTATGTACCACTGCTGCTTATCTCAAACAGGTTTATCATACTGTGCATCACACCGGTCTCTACGACAGATACAGTCATACGGTGTATGGTTATTGGCCTGTTCAGCACCCCAGGCTAGGTAGCTTCACAGTTCGTAATATATACTTAGGGACTGGCTTGTTTTAAATCTATCATTCTATGCTGTTACACCTTATGTCTTTCCTTATGGTTTCTGTTGAAAACGAGATGATCAAACCTCAGCGGTGAACAACATGGCCTCCTGACCTCCAATGCCAGCTGTGACCTCTAGAACAAGGTCACTCAGCTGCCCCTCTTCCTCTGTGCTTAGCACATCCAGGATCTAATGTGTGTAATGAAATGATTCACAGGCATGTGGAAGGAATAAGGAAATATATGCCAGAAAGGTAACTGTCTACAATATAGCACTGGTCAATGAAGGAACATGCTTCACCCTTTGTCTGAGAGTCTGAATGTCTTTGACACATGCTTCTCTCTCTAGTAAAGCCAGCTCTCTCAGGTCAGGATCCTCATCTGTAACAAAAAACAGCTCTGAAAATACAAGATGTGGGACAATAGAAAGACAATTTCCCCACTGGGTTTAAAACTGTTTTATTAGTATTAACGTCAGTAATACAGTACAGTACAGTAATTAAACTAATTAGTTTAATTACTGTATAATGTTTAGTATTTTGGGGTCTAGTTTTGTTTATGAAATCTTAACACTGGATAGGCTATTAAAAATACAATATTGCAGTTTACCCTCAAATAGTCAAACCTTTTAGCAGTGACTCTGTTTCAGCCATCTCATTTTGTTTGGTCTCCAATGCTCTAATGTACTGGATGAGCGGGGCTAAAACGGACACTTGAGTCCTCTTCGTCCTCAGCTTCTCTCCGTCATCCAGCAGCTGCCCCTCTGTCACACTGCTGCTGACTATTTTCAAACATTCACTGTACTCTCGCTCCATCTTCTTCAAATAATCCTGCAGAGACCTTCTGGAAAAAATCTCATCAACTGATAGCAGTTTATCCACCAGCAATGGAATACTGGTATGCAGTGTTCTGGCGAAACGTTGGCTGTGATTGTGGGAGCGTTGATTGCGAAATAGTATCCCAGCTCGGTTCCCTGTCTGACAGATGATTTGGTGCGATCGTTTTAAATAGTTATTAAGTAGGTTTAATATACATAGCCTCCCAATGGGCTTAGAACGTACAGTGCTCCTGTAAGCCATGGTATAAGCAGCAATTGTTACACGATTCATTGCGCTTCATAAAGGTTGCATCCTTCAAAACACAGTATTTTAGAAATCAAATAGGTTACCGTCTGACTGAAGTGTACGTCATATAACGAAGCTCACCCTCGATTTAAAGCAGAATAGAAGTTTGGGTGTCGGTGACTATAGCATAAATTCATAATTTTAAAGTAATTTAATTCATATAAGGAGAAATGCTTACTGAATTATATTCACTCAAAAGCATTAAGCAAAATCAAGGGCGCAGACATATTGAAAATGCGCAATCAACTTATTTTTCCTCTTTTGATTTCAGGCAGTATAGGCGCATTCCCAGCGCATTGCTGCCCCTTATTGTGCATTAATGGGACTGCTTTAGAATTAATCTCAACCAAATGTATATGCTATGGTTGTTATTTCGTATGGGGATATAACCAATAACTACGTGTTTTGGATATGACTGTTTTTCATATGAACTATCAACTAACATTTTACAAAAATGTGTATATTTGCATGCATATACAGTATATTGCATTCTGACAGCAGCACACCCATTAGAATAGCCTATGTGTCCTTCACAAGTCAATCACTAACCTAATGTTTTCAGGTGAGTTGCCATGCTATCAGCTATGTAGACAACCTTTATTAATGTCTATAGGATGTAATAGAGATCTGCACCAATGAACATGTAGCCTGCAAAACATGTGAATCTGCTGTGCTGAGTCCTCTATTTATCTTACTCTATGCTACATTATCAACCCATATCCGGAAGCAATACTGGACAAATAATTTGCTCTATTGTGCCATATGGCATATCAATCTGATGAATAATCATGTATATCCACGGAAAGCCGCTTAACCAGCTTGGTCACAGAAATTGGGCAAGATGTGACTAGTATCAATAGCTGTTGGTGTGAATAGTAAGCAGAGACAAGCAGTAAAGATAAGTGTGATTCTTATAGCCTATAGGTCTACTGTATTATCCTGTCAGACACCGAGACATCCCAGTAGACCAGTGACCACACCATCCAACAACTCATGTTATGTGCAATAGGCTATTATATTAGACTATTTTGTTTAATTGTTGTATTCCAAAGCAAAATCCAAGCCAATATCCATGGTCGCCCTGAAGCAACTTTGATTTCTGAATGCTGATTATTGACACATTGGATACATTGTACTTAGACATTTTGGCACAACCTTCTGGTCTGAAGTGTGTATTGCAGAGTAGATATATGCCTATTAAATTCTAATATAGACAGTAAATCAGTGTACATACAAAAACGTAAACCTATAGTATTGTATTAGACTTTTGTTGAACCTCCATTTCTAAGAAGTCAATGCAGGCAACCCCCAATGACAGCCACACCGCAGAGGGACACATTCCACTTATGCACAGGGTGTGGCCGCAATATAACTATATGGTGACCGCAGTGACCCAACTGTCACCAGTTCATTGCTTGTTAGAACATCTAGCAGCCAGGGATCCCACTGAATCCGTGAAACCTCATAGGTCAGACAGGGGTCATATTTTACAATTCAATACAGCAATAGCACCTAGTATAAACTATGCTCACCTTTTGTAAGATACCAAATTACATCAGTGAGTAAATGTTTCATTCTTTATGCATGAATGAATGCTAAGCATGTCATGCATTATTTCGCGGTATAATGTAAAATCTATTTAAAATCGGGTGGGAAAAACCAGCGGGTTCGTGGCATTGCGCCCAGACGTCAAGTCATTGACGCGGTCACGCTCAGTTTCGATTGGCCACCGATTTAAAGGTAACAGCCCCCGTTACAGCCGTGCTTCAATCTCATTGGTTTGTGCAATTTGTGCACGAATTTTAAACGTTGAGGAACTGGCGCATTTTCACTGTTCATTCGTCCTGCACGTAAGGTTGGATTAGGCGTCCGATATCGACTTTTTACGGTCTACAAAACTATCTTATTGAGCAGCCGAAGAAAAAAAAAATATATAGTTTTTAATACGACTAACACACTCGAGGTAAGTGTTTATCTCTTGGTGCATATTCAGGATTCAACAAAGAAATGTGGAATGCGAGTAGCATACATTTGGAAATGTCAACAACAGCATTGTATCTAGCTTAGCCTGTAACGCCGTCATTTTAATAATCCTGCTTTAAAATAACAGCATTTATCTAATGAAGAGTACTGTAAGTAGCCATACTACTTATTAAACTGCCCCCCAAAGGTATTTGTGATAATGCCATTACTTTGATATGCACTTTTAGCTACACTAAAACCACGTTAGGTAAGCCTGAGGTTTTTTTCCGCCAAATAGTCTATGTCCACCCCGCCACGTAGAACTATCAAATAAAAATTGCATGCACATAATTTGCATTATGGTTAATGTTGCTATATATTTTCGCGTCCAACATTTCTTTGTAATAAACGTATCTGCAAAAAAGTGCTGTAGAAAATTGCATGTTATTGCTGACTGGATGGTGGTGCTTTGAAATGTACACACTATAATACTCTTTTCTCTTTTAAATGTAGAATTTCTGGATTTGGATTTTAGAGTTTGTATGCAATAAGTGAGTGACCATGAAATGTCCTAGCTTTGAGCCTCTGAGGAGCCACAAAATGGAGAAACGTCCCCCTGCCTCTGTGGCTGGTGCAGCCTTAAAGACCTCCCCAGTGAAACCATGTCCCCCATTCTCCCTAAACAACAACACAAGACCTATCCACAACAAAGAGAATGATCTTCGGGAACACAACAAGACCTTGGACGAGACACAGCTAGGCAATGAGGTGTTGGAGGACAGTGGTTACCTGTCTCTATACAACAGTCAGATCAATGATCCTCATGATGAGGAAGGTCATGGCTTGGAACGTCCTTTGCCTGCCCCTTCACCTGCTACAGAAGAAAAAGCTACCACACCGGCATCTTTGATCCATCTCATGTCCACTCCAACGATACGGTCAGCAAAGGTCTCCACTGTGTCGTCAACTCCTATTACAGTAAACCACCCCAACCTACCTATAATGAAGTTCCAAAGGGCTGTCTGCGAGGAGCTTGACAAGGGCTTCAAAAAAAACAAGAGGTAACCTCAAATGGACACTAAATTAATGCACCTTGAAGATTTTATTTATTTTTCTGGTGAGCGATAATTAGCATTTATGTAAAGCTTTAAGTCCTATGAATAAAGCCACATAATATTAGGTTGAGTTCCTTATTTACTAGTGGAGTAGCGTACATACCTTCCATTCTCTTGCTGTGTTTCAGGTATGACTGGAGCATTGTGGACAGACTGGCAGAGGATTATCCTTTGGACAAAGTGATTGGAAGACACATGGGACTAGAACATGTAGACATGTTGTCTTCACTGCTGTCCAGAAACATGAGGTGCATCCTGACTCACATTTTGACTTTACTCAACGACATGGATCTGATAAGGTAGGAGACGAGCAACACGTTCCTAATCATGTTGAAGGCAGTGCTTGCTATTATACAACAGCATCAGCTTGTTGACATGTATGCATGCATTTCTTTCTTTCTTTAGTTGTAAAGCAGTGAGCAGAACATGGAGACGTATCGTCTTTGAGGACAATGAAGCCCTCAGTAGGTGTCGGCAAGCCGAGCAGACGTTTAAGGTATAGACATGTACTACACACCGTTACAATGTGAATAATCATGTTCTACTACACCAAATGGAAAAAAATGTTTCTGAATGTCTTTATAGGAGTCAAGAAGCTCTTCTGGCAAGGAGAACCAGAGTCTAACCAGAGACACCACCTTTTCCAGGGTGGTGTTATCCTGCATTCAGACTATGGCCTCTACCTCTCCCAGCCACAGGACCAACAGAAGAGCCTTGTCGTCTAAGGACCAAACCCCTCGCCCAGAGGAGGCCAAACATGCACACTTCCATCAGTACCTGAAGGTGAGGTGTTTTTTTGTAATGCCCAGTGGTGTGATATTCATGGAAAATGTTTTGAAATGTGTTGCGGTCTAGTCTTTAGACTTGATGAGCCTTTGTTAGGCATGTGAGTCCTTAACAGATATACTAGTTGGTTAAACATGGTTCTAAAAAGCATTTTGTGAATATTGTAAGCCATTTGAAACTGTTAATCACACTCTTCAATAAGCTAATATTATTTTCAAGGTACACTGTAGTCAGCTATTGCAAGGTAATTGTAAACTAATACACTTATTGTCAAATTCATCCAATTATCGTCTCATTTTGCTAACTGATTGCTCTCTGTGCATGTTGAAAAAATAATCAGGTACTTCTACACAGCCCCGGCTCTAAAATAGGAACACAAACACAGCTCACAGCAACAATGCATCATAGCTTTGCAATATGTTGTGTGGGGCAGAGCGTCTAAGGGAGTTTGAGTTGATCTTAAAGTTATCAAGTTCTAGAGAATGCGTAACCATGTCCATGAGTAACCAACCATTTTTTTTTTGTGCTCCTGGAACATGTGGGTTTTTGCACCGGGGGCATTTGAAATGGGATTAGCTATTAATGTAACCAATAATTTTCACACCGTTTAACCTTAACAATTACATTGTGCGCATTTCTTACTTTTAGATTAGTCTAAATTTAAGCATCAAGGAAAATTGGTGATTAGGAATATCCCTAGTCTGAGGTATCAAACTGAAGCTCGGCTCATATTTTATAATGCTCTCCACATTTAGTTCCAAAACATTTATGTTTCAGTTTTTCATGATACATGTTATTCGATGGGCCACTCGGAGGTTCCAAAGTAACATTTTACGTACCCTTACCCAAGCCCCTGTTTGCTTATTAGCAGGGTCATCCATCACCGTAACCCTACCCATAGTTCAGACATGACATGAATGGAAGAGCACTAATCCTAGTAGGAAACTATGTACCTAAGCTGTTGTCTTCTCTCTAGGCTGCCAGCACTCTGAAGCACCATGAGTCCCTGTGTGCCTGCAGGCGCTGTGGCTCCCCAGCCAAGTACTCTGTGGAAGCACAGAGGGCCACATGTACACACTCCGCCTGCCTCTTTGACTTCTGCACGTGCTGCCGGGACACCTACCACGGGGCATCTCCCTGTCAGGTGCAGAGGCCCTACTCTTCCAGGACCACCCACGTCATCCCAGGCAGTGCCCGCAGCAAGAGGAACGTCAGGCGTCTATGACAACTGCTTCGAGTGCAACCAATCTGTTTCAAGAACACTTTACCGTTGTTGCCTGGCTGTCTGAAAACGACATCTAAAGCACCCGAACAGCCCCAACTGCGGCTCAATGCACCTTTCTCTTAAGGCGATGACTATTTTTATTGGAGTTTTATTCAATGAGCTGTTTTTACATTCTGTGCTGTGACTGTCCAAGCGTTGCTGCAAGAGGGCTCTAACTTTGCACTTGCAGGGGTTTTAACAGTAGCAGAGGTCGCAGTTGGCACTGTGTGACATTTAGCTAGTGGGTATCCTGCGTAAACAAAGACGAGGTTATTTGGAAATGCCCAGTAGTTCATCTGCTGTACAAAGAAACTGAATTAGCCAGACTGATTTCAATCAAAACACTGTTGCTTGCATGTAATGGGACAATCAACTCTGGAACGCGGTGGATAGCTGGCTTCAGTAAGATACAATAACTTCCAGTGCCAAACTGTTCCAAAAAGAAAATGCAGTGAGAAATCTTGTTGGCTTTTATAGAATTATTTTAATGTATTATATTTTTAAAGAGCATGCCTTTTTATATAAATGTGAAGATTAGTTTTATTGTCTCAATAAATGTGTTTTTGTTTTGGTTGGGGATGTTGGGAGTAAAAATCTGATTTATTTTAATTATTTCATTATGTAAATATACATTTAAAACAAAGCCTTGTCTTTTGCCTCATCTCTCACAGTCCTGCCAAATGTTTAAATACGAGTTATTCTTAAAATAGTCTTGCTTGGATATTTTGTTAGGCCAGTCATGGCTGGTTAAACCCACTAGATGGCAATGCCCTTTAGCATTTACTTTCCTCTCAGGAACGAAAAGGTGCATGAGGAGCCTGGGCCTATAACCACATATTACGAAATGGTTATAGTTGTTCAGTAGCAATGACTGGTCTGTCTCGTCAGTAAATGGGGTTTTGTATTGTAATAGTAGGCTGGAGCTGATGCATGGTTCATCGTATTGCTGTTAATGTACTTCACGCCAGTACCAGCTGTAAACAGCATGTTTATAAAGCCATATGCAGTGTATTTATACAGCACATTACAAATACCCCAAACTTTCCAAAAGGTGATAACATTTTTACCATAAAGTGTGTGTGTGTGTGTCTCTCAGCATCCTTGTTGCACACTTACTACAATAGCTATTACCACACACAATGCCTCTGTGACACATTACCTAATACAATGATGTCATCATCTGCTTGATGGTGTTCCAGTAGGCCAATCGAGCTACAAATAATTAGAAATATTAATGATGCATATAGCTGTCATCTAAGGTCAATGAAGATGAGAGAAGCAGGTCAACTTGTAAATGTCGGGGGTAAACCTAATGTCAGTTTTGCTGTTCACGAATGCCTAACTCCATTATGAGTCAAACTATGGTGTTTCTTCCTCATGACAAATCTGACTGTGCTATTTTCAGTCAGATGTTACATCCTGCTTCACCTTAAGGTTGAATGGCTTCAATTTGGAGGTGGGGTTGGGGAGGTGGTTGAAATAGCAATTAATAATCAAGATAGTAACAATATAGAATAATCTGTTTTGTTTATTTATGGTTTGCCTGAATTTCTATATTTTACCACAATGTCACTGTGGCTAAATGTATATTATTTTATGAACATTACACTACTGCAGCCAAACTGCTTACACTTATGTATGTTTTATGGTGCTCGAGTCTGAATGTGTTTGGACGCCTATATTACAAAAACAATCGTATTATCCATCCATCCATCCATCCATCTTCTCCCGCTTATCCGGAGTCGGGTCGCGGGGACAGCAGCTTCAAGGGACCCCAAACTTCCCTTTCCCGAGCAACATCAGCAAGCTCTGACTGGGGGATCCCGAGACGTTCCCAGGCCA
>JAODUH010025185.1:0-24170 GCA_027564835.1 Typhlichthys subterraneus
TCCAAGCAGCGTAGGGAAGGGGGCAAAGCATTCCACAACCTAGGTGCCACTGCTTGAAAAGAACGGTCCCCTCTAGTCTTAAAATGAGTACGGGAACAATTAAAAATCTCTGACCTGTTGATCTGAGACTACAAGAGGATGTGCACAGCTGTATCAGGTCAGAGATGTAGGGCTCTAAAAGTAACAACCAAACATTTTAAAATGCATTCTAAATTGCAATGGTAACCAGTGAAGTGAAGCTAAAGCAGGTGTGATATGTGCCCTTTTTCTACTGCGTGTTAAAACAACTACTAGCACAAATGTATTTGCCCCATAAAGTTTATAATAGATTGATTAAATTTCGAATAAAAATGTAATTTGGCATAATATGGGAGACGTTTTATTTGTGAAATGATCATATTCAGCTGAACTGTTGAAAATGTGACTGAAGACAGGATAACAAAGTCTATAGAGCGCAAGTTATAACATGTTATAGCTTGCTGCTATAACATGTTATAACTTGCCAACATTAGCAAGCTGGCTCAAAATATTATGCATTATATTACCATTATGCATGCAATGGCTATCTTCTATTGCATTTAATTATCTAAAGGTGCCTATATAGTTGTGGTTCATCTTCATTTTAAATAATTAATTACTATGATTAGGCCTATGAATATTGTTTTGGTGCCCCCTCAAACACTTGATGCCCTAAGCACAGCACGTAAAGTGGTGGTGGTGGTAGTGGCAGTACTGTAATGACCCCCCTAATTGAGAGCACATTGCCTAATTTACACACATACCGCTTCACCTCTGTCCTAGGACTAGGTTCGTTCGAAGCACATAGCCAGAGTACACATAACAGGCAAACCAAGTCCTGAATTGCAGTGTGCACGCGAAGACGATTAAAATAAATGCTGTTAATTTAAAACCAATTATAAGGAAGACAGTCATAATTATCAGCGCTTCTATGGAGGTATACCATGTCCCTGGGTTACAGCGCCAATCTGCAGAACATCAGGTGGGGAGAGCATTTGCACAGAGCTATATTTCTAGTTATTATTAATACAGCTGTGAAAATGTATGCTTACTGCACCACATTTGATTTAAAGTATTTAATTACTTAAACACTTACCCTAAACGTGTGGGTAAGTGTTTTAAAGTGTTGTGTTCTTGTGGAATATCTGAGTGAGCAAGACCCAATCCAGTTAGCATAATACGATCAAAATATAACTGTCAGAATTAAGTTATTTTATATAGAACTAAGCCTGACATACCCTGTTCCCCCCTGAGACACCTCACTGACTGCGCTCTTATTTACAGAACAAATTAGAAAGCCCTTCAGGAAACAAAAGCAAACAATGAATGAATGAGGGAATAAATGGATTGATGTCTCCAAAATAGGGTCAAGTAACAAATAATCAAACTTGTTGGCATTTTCCCTAGAATTAATTTATTTTATTAGGAAAACTAATGTTTTCTTGGTCAAAAGTCCTTGGTAAATTATATCTTTCTGATGCACTACAAATAAAAGAAACACAACCCCCAACCAGCTTCTGTTCAGACAACAGGAAGACATCTGTTCTTCTTGGTGATCGCTCACAAAGTGCCTGGCATTCAGAGGGAAAATCTCATATAGTTTTTCAGAGTTTGGCTCCTGTCAGTTTGGCAGAACCAACAAAGAACAGCTGGCTGAAACTAAACAAATTTGGGTAGTTGCCCTGTCTGTTGCAGTAGCAAGCATCTACTTTCAGTGATATGCATGGTTTATATTTCCCTTAAACTGTAGTACAGGCAGCTGAACCTGCCATTTGTGTGCGCGTGTGTGTGTGTCATCATTTTAGTCACCACCATCTCACATCCTTGTTGGGTTTTATCAGACTTGCAATAAAGAAGTAATGTATGTATACTGTGCAAGGTGTTACACAACACCCAATACCCAATACATACAAGACATTAATACACTAGCTCCTGCTTCAAAAAGTAGTTACGGTGTCACATTTTTGGCATGGCAAACTATTGGAGTGGAAATGTATTACCATAGAATGTAACAAATGTAATCTGTGCTTCTTGTGTTCACGGTATTAAGTAATTGTGAGACTCGAGGATGACCAATACAGTAATTCAACAGATATCAAGGCACCTCCACCCAAATCAACTACTACGGATGTCTATGTGGAAGTATGGGAGTTACCACAGTTTATCTTGTTAGCTTAGGAAAACAATTAACCAAACACAGCTGTGTATAATCAAGCTGATACTGTCTGTGGGTGAGTCTAAAATCCTATGCTAGCGTACTATTTAGTATGTGAAAATAGCAATTACTGTGCACGTTGTATGAGAAAGATGCTTGAAGTCGTCATCAAACCGCAATAAAAGAAAAACATTTGAAGGGGCCTCTGGAGAAAGCCATGTCTGAGTGACTGAAAAGCTACTTTCTTCTCACATCCTGATCAACTTGCGCCTAAAGACAACACTCACATGTAGTATGTAGGGTGCAGATTCATGATGCACTCCGTATGTTGAAGCGACTAAGTATCTTCTCAGCACAGTCTGAGCATGTACAGTTCCAAATTGATGGACATTTCAATGACTCCTATACACCTGTGTGGGGCAAACTAACAGCTTACAGTATTTATTATTGCTTCTTTATGACGTGTATACAATGCTGACCTCAGCATATCTTGCAGCCTACACCACCCAACTTCCACTAAAGAAAAGGGTTTAATCAGACAAAATAACTCAAAACACCTGCATGGGATTAGAGGGGATTTAATCACTTTCTACACGTGAGGATGGGGACGGGGGAACTGTGCCAGTGGGGTGACAGGCAGGATAGCAGTGGGGGACTATATA
Source organism: Typhlichthys subterraneus (assembly GCA_027564835.1). Classification (NCBI taxonomy): domain Eukaryota; kingdom Metazoa; phylum Chordata; class Actinopteri; order Percopsiformes; family Amblyopsidae; genus Typhlichthys; species Typhlichthys subterraneus. Next base: position 2,836 of record JAODUH010025185.1, read on the forward strand.
TTTCCACACTCTTGCTGCTACAGTAGGTGGGCTGGCCATTGGAGGTGAGCCATACCTTCCTTGGATGTTGGCAGTTGGAAAAGTAGCTCCCAAACTGTGTCTGCACAATTGTGTGCATGTCTACAACCCTGTATATGTGCCAGACACTTGCGCCTAGTGGAGATAGCCTGCGAACGTCTTGCTTTTAGTAATAGACCTGTTTCACAGTGGTGTCATGTGTAGCTAATAACGTCCCCCGTTTTCTCCTATACTCCATTAAAAACAAATATAACGATGAAAGACATACACTGTCAATAGGGTGACCAGATGTCGCTGTTTGTGCAGGACAATCCAGCATGTTCATCCATTTTTTACACGTTCCACATATTGAGATGATGTCCCGCATTGTCAATTTTGATCTGGTTTTCATAGTTTTCTAATGCTTTTCTAATATCTGGCATTTGTCCTATAAGACACGTGGCATGTGATTGATGCCAATCAAACTGCACACATGTACGAGATGAAAGCGAAAGCCAAACTGCGTTCACATGCTTTACACGTTTAATGAAGTGGCTTCACATAGCCAGAAAAAAAAAACATATCACGGCCACAGCGGCCAAGAGGCCAAAAATAATAGACAAAGAACAAAAGACAATCCCCAACCTATACCCCTATGCAGCTGTAAACGGTAAAAAAAAAAACACAAAAGGAAGCGGCTAGGGTGTGTTGGGGACCTGGGCAAACGGTGACTGGAGGCGGACTCACACGGCTCAGCCCTGGACATTACAATAGCATTCAAAGCTTTCACGTAGGCGTTTTAAGATCACTGGTTCTGATCGCATTCTTTACTTTGTCTTGATGTGGTCGACGCTTGTGGAAGGACCTTGTTTGTTGTCGGGGAGAATGTATCTTGGATAAAGGACTACAGAAATGACTTCCTGTACACACACACACACACGCGCACACGCATGTGTGCACACACACACACACATACAAACTAGCTATTAAGTAAGGTTCCCTGAAAAGGGACTAATGTAACCTAAATGGGGAACGTTTTCGTAAGCAGACTTGAGGCTCTTAACTTAATAATGGTATTGATTTTAGCGTGCTGCTTATGCTGGGTATGTTGCATGAAGCTGAAGCTCCTCAACTCTTTAGTAATGATGCTGAGGTTACATACAAAAAAAAACCCAACCAAAAAAAATTCCCCATTGACTCGACAGACTTTTGTGTCGAGTGTGTGTGTGACTCTAAGAGGCCATCATTCTCTCTAGACAGCTAATAAAATAAGTTAATACTTCTCCAATGCTATTATGATTAACCCTTCAGTCAATCATAATTAGAATAAATTGGCCTATGTTGGACTAGCACTGACTCAAAATGTATTTTTTATATTCCATGGCAATATACTAACTATCGAGTGTGGGCATATACGTCTTTTAAATACAAATAAATTAATCTATGAAAAAAAAATCGAATTTATTTTTATTTTTTATTTTGCTAGACATTACATTGCCAAGTTACACAACAAACAGAGAGAAACCGAGTTTGTTCAATATCTATTGGGTCAGGATCGAGTCATTTAATTTCCAATTATGTTTTTAATGATGAGGTTTAATTATTCTTAATATCAAATTGCATTAAACAGTAATCTTATTGCAAATGAGGGGGAAAATGATACACAGTATACAGTGAAATATCAGACAGATCATAATTATGTAAAAATGTAACATCTCCAATGCTGCACCATGACAAGAGCTAGGCTGAGTGTGAGTCACATATTAGTCATATCCCGAAATGAAACATTGCCGTAGCCACAGCCCTTGAGTGGGAAATTATGTTCTAATAATGGTGAAAGAGGGCAGATGAGGCCAAAATAAAATTTCTTATAGATGGGGGCAAAAAATAACACTCGGCTGTGCATTTATCTTACAGCATTTAGTTTAGCATAATTTGTTTGTGTGACATAAGTACTGTAAAAGAAGCACATGCCATTTTTTGGTTGTGTTGATTTGGTGGGCTTTGAAAGAAAACAATACGTGAACCGCTTCAGATAATGAGGAAATATGAGGGAGTGGGCAGTGTAAATGAGTGTTCAAACAGCTCATTGGCTGCAAAACAACAGAACCCACTGTCCCAAGCACAAAGGCATTGTAGGATACATGCCCATTTTATTGACTTTCTGTTAATGAACCTTTCACGGTGAAGACGGGCCTCTGTCCAGTCTGCTCATGGTCTGTCATGCCTCACTTTTCATCCCTCTGGCTGGAAACACTATAGGTAGGTAGGTTAACCTTCCAGCCTGACTGGCACCTCAACCCACCAATGGAATGTCTAACATGCCAGGAAAAAATCTACAGTCAGAACTGCAAAAATGATGTCCTCACTCTGAGGGAACATTTCTCTTTGAAAGCAGGATATTTTGGGACTTTTACAGTGTAATTATATTTCATCTTGTATTTCCTGACACACTTGGTTATGTCACATTGTCCTCCTAACATGCCACTAGAGAAACACTTATTCTTATGGAGGAAAATTTCAAAGCAATTATGCATGCAACGCAAGTGTGTCTGCAGTCGGTGGTCACCAGTACAGTACAGTGAAAGAACTGCTGAAAGGAACGTGGCTGAATGTGATCTAATTGATGACAGCAGACGATGCTCATCTAAAGTGGCTGTTTTTGGTCATCCTTTAAAGCATTGGTTCGCGGTTGTCACTTTAACACTTGAACTACCGGGAATGGGATTCTATACCTACTAGAATGGCCATAAGCGGTCATTCTGACTGCTCAAACATTATTTGCATATAATTTAAATAATCAATATCAATTCTAAGAATAAATGTACCTGTAATGTTAGGATAGGTACAAATTTACATCAGGACATTACATTTTAATTCTATTGAATGTGAAAACATTCTTTAGAACACAAAGAATGTCAAAGCATTCATTCATTTTGGAGCATATATGTCCCAGAATGACCAAGACAGTAATTTTGACCGTCACAGGAAAATAACATAAACATTCAAGAAAAGGATGAATAAGAATAAAAATGTAATCCTAATCTAATGTGTGCTGCTGTTTAATATTACATATCCTGCATTACAGGTCAGTTCATTCATTCAATGTATATTTATATGCAATACTAATAATCATGTATTTGCTAATTATTATTGGCTTTAAAAACCTTTTTCATATTTCATCTCCATCTGTGGACATATTTTTCCATATTAACAACTGTTTTCCTTGTCCCCATTTCTTGCCGAAGAATTATGAATGCTGGGTTTTACTTCACAAACTTCAGTTTGAACATTGACGCCCGCCATTATTCAGTGCTCTGTCAGATCTGCTGTGCTGATGCAAATTCAATGCTCATTGGCTCTGATGCAAGTCTGTCAAAATAGGCGGGACTTCCAAATGCGGTCAGTACTCAGCAACAACAACGGAATGGCTATATCAATAATGGGGTTGAGGTCTGATTATTAAACTTAAGTAACCCTTTTAATATAAAGATCTTGTTTAAACATTGTAGAATGTTGAAATCTTACGTAGTACAGCTATAAACCTGTCCACTAATGTTTATACAGATATATCATATATTTAACTGTGCAATTTATAAAAGGAAACCCAGAAGTCTGAACTATAATTTCCGTGACATGTTTTTTGGCATCATATGTATTTTTGTCTCTGATGTCTTGAAACATGCACCTCTACTCTATTTTGCCTTTCACTGCTGTGAAATTGTAGTTTGTGCATGGTTAGGTATTGCTAATTAGAGCTTGACCGTTTGGGAAAAGCCCAAGCAATTACTTTCCAGGTGAGTAGATGATCGTTAGAATAATGTGCTAATTAGTTAGCGGGCAATTTAACCGTGTCATATAGTTATGGAATTCCAAAATTCTGTCAGCGATAATTAAGTTAACACACTTAAAGTTGAAATAGTATGACTTGCATTGCTAATGTGCACATTGGAAGCTGCTACAGTAGTTTTCGCATGGCCTGTTGCATCCACAGCATAACTTTGACTAAGAGAATATGGTGTGAAGTCTAGCAGAGGTTTGGAACTTAAGTTTACATCTACAAAAACACAATAGGCTAAAAAGCACGATATTCCAAATCCACAATATTATCTCCACTAATAAATCCTGCCGAAGGTCAAAGCATCCATAAGCATCTCCCCGGTCAATTTATGGTAGATTAACAAAAACATCTGGATATAGTGTTGTTGCTTTTGTTTCCTTTTTATATGGTAAAATGAGGAAACATCTGTGTTTTCCAGGCTATGTTGTCCAGATTCCTTACTTCTAAGATTGGCACAAGTCATTTTCTGGGTCTGCTTCAAACTCACATCATGTGTTAGAAAAAGGTACAGCACTAAAATGAGATGGGAAAAGGGAAAATAAGACAACAGGTTAAAGGGGAGATAAATGAAAGATTTGTTGTGGCCATTTTGAAGTTATGAATGCCATTTTACTCATTGTTTAACTGGAAATACCACATAGAGAGCGTAAACATGCATGAGGCAAAGACAAGTTGGCACGATGTTGAGTGTGCAACATTCATTGTATGTGACTCAAGAACTCACTGTATACAGTCCTGACCTTGGTGAACCACAATGCAGTGCTCATTCACAAAAGGTTACAGGTGAAGGTTTCAGGATGTCAGTCTCTTGTGACACAAAGTTATTGATATCATTTAATTGCTTCATTACAATAATGTATAATTTCTTTAGGTATTTATTTCCATTATTTATAAATGTTTTTGTTAATTCATATTCATAATTCTCTGACAGAGAGTTTGAGAATGTGAGGAGGAAGGGGATGCTGAATGAAAACGGTCTTTATCCCAAACCGTGTTTTGATAAAGAGCAATTTGAATTTCATTCCCTTGTTTGTGCTGGGGCTGTAGTCATGCCCGTTAACACAACAGGACAGCTGATGGCAAAGCCACCTGCATTCTGTGTTGGGAGAAATACTTCCCAACGTCAGCTTCCATTTACTGCATGGACAGAGGCAGTAGGTTACAAGGATGGCTGACCTGAATAGTCAAATGAAGGGTGTAACGGGAGAGCTGCTTGATAACTGCTTGTAGATTGCTACAGTTGTGTGCAAACACATGACACTAATAGTACAGTAGAACACAAACTATTTTATAGTCGAACAAAGAACATTTTAGACGAGTAAACTGTTATTCATTGTTTTATAATAAACAATATTTAAATAGTGTTTATTCAATTAAATATGTTTTAAGTTGTACACACCCATAAAATGGATATTCATCAAATGGTTTATACTGTAAGTACAACTTACTGTAGAACATTTGTTGTTCTAAATTGAAAGTGCATAATTACCTGCCCAATCATGTCATACTAAGCTAATGTTAACACATACACAAACATCATAATTTTAATAATATTTAATTGTGTTTATTCTCATCATGCTAAAAGCCCTCATAGCATTTTGGGGTCAGTGAAGTCTATCAGGCCATCGTTATTGTTTCCTATTCTCGACATATACTTGTCATTTGACATATGTCAAACAGCTCCTCCAACCTTTATTTGACACTTGAACAGTTTTGTTCACACACTGCACCTGAATCAGTCCCAAAGTGAAATGGCCATATTAGGACCCAGTACTCTATTGCTGTAATGAGTTTCTAAAAGACAAAACTGTGTCATTGTGCACCTAGAAAGGTAAGCCAGAAAGTGCATTGTCGAGCACACTTGTGCACCTGACTGCACTGCTGTGAAGGATCATGTGGGGGTTGATTTTAATTCCAAAGTAAAATCCCATTATTTCAAATGGATAAAGTATATATCAAACAGTTGAGCTATTCTGCCCACAGGCATGATGAATTAGCCTTGAAAGGCCGTGCTGATCTTGCGAGCTCCAGTTTGAGTCTGCCGTGAGTATCAGCCTGGAACCCCTGCATTAAAAAATGTTTGTCATAAAAGCAGTGCTAAAACATGTCAATCAAACTTTCCTAAACATGAATGGACCTTTTTCTCACCCAATCCAAATGCTTAACATTAACTAGAATGCCAGATGTACTGTACACGCTAGATCTTTGGAACTAGTCATCAAGAATGTCATCTTTGGAACAACTCAAGACTTTACCACAGCAAACAAACCTGAAGCTACGCATTGGCTGTATGCTTTATGTAAACAACTTTGACATTAACTAATCTATTAACTAATCTAATTATAATCTAATCTATTCTGAAATACACAAAATTAGGCATACAATGAGAGGCAGATGTTGACATATACAATACATTATACTGTATATACACAAACACCTAGTTGTACAATCTTATAAAACAAGCATGGTTCTGTCCAAGGAGGTCGTTGAAACATCAGTCTGCCCCAGGACTTCAAAAGTCCCCTTTGAATGCCTCCTCTGGCGACACTGTGATCATCATTAAGCTAAAGAACGGATGTCAGACAACACTGGTGTGTGTGTGCGTGTGTGTGCATGCATACAAATGGGTGTTCATCTCATGGAAACACTGAGTTTGAATGGACTTCTGGTTAAAATTAATATTTAATCATGTTGCTATATTTCATAATTATTCGTGAAACAACATTGCACCTTTAACATGCTTGCAAATATAATGTTAGCCTGGTGTAACCAGAACACGTTAACAAATGTCACGCTCCAATGGGAAGTGCTCACAGTTGTTTGCTCCTACTGGGCGAAGACCTCTGGTTAATATTGAAACTATTGGACAATCAGCATTGCTACAACTGTTTTGATCGCCTCATCTAGCTCTACCACCATTTAGAAACACGCTTAACTTCAACGTCAACTTATTCCCCCACCCTGAATGGACTACCAGCAGGGTGGCTGTGAAAACCCTAATGTGAACAGGGTTTCCAGACTATAATATCAGGGGAAATAAATTGAGCTAAGAGCAATAGTCGGGCGGAGCCTGAATAGTACACTGTACCTGTAAACAATTTCTCATGTGTATACCTTACTGTATGTATGATGCTTCCTTATGTTTTACAGGTAGATTATTTTATTTTCAAATAGTGCAAGAATAAGGTAATGTTTACATTTACACACTATTGAATGAAATTACTATGACTCACTGGGTGCTTCGATAATGATAGAGACAATATGGATGATTTGGTATATGTATTACAAGAACATAAATATTCAAAACCAATACATCAAATAATAAATACAGTAGTGATAAAAAAGGATAATATATTCAACTTGCATCACATACTGTAAAGAAACAAAGGTTTTAATATAACCTTTGAAATGTAAACAATTGGGTGTTTGTTCTTTGTAAATGCTGACTGTATATGATTCCGATGCACAAATAGTCCTTGTAAAAATATTATCCAGAGCTTTACACAATAAAAAGTTGATTAATATTGTGGTAAAATAAAACATCTCTTCCATTTTTTTTCTTAATTTAATTTAATACTTTATACTTTTGATAAACACTAGCATAATTTAGTTTTCTGCATTATTGATCATGTCTTTATACGCTGTTTGATACATCATATTATGAAAGCATAGCATAGGCAGGATGTGGAGACGATACATTACAATTTCGTTGTCTTATTTGACATTGTAGCTCAACATTAGAACTCACATCTCCAAAAACCTTTATCTCTATTTTGACTTTGGTAAACATAAATCTTATACCGTTTCCCTATACTTTCTAGGATGAAATAATTCTTGTTCAGTTTTGTGTGCTCGTTTTAACCAAATGTACACAAGCTTGGAGAAAAGCATTTCAGAGCTGTGCCATGTCAAGTCAGCTTCCAAACCCAATGACTCACGTAGCCAAAAGAGTAGAGATGCGCATAGAGATGCAACTGAGAAAAAAAATCACATTCCACCAAAATGTCAAGAGAACTCAATGTGTGAAACCTTCTGATATCAAAGTGTGGTCGCCAACGGTTTGGCCTTAAATAATGACTTACTTCTACAACCCCCCTCTGCCTTACCTCCTACCCTGCTTTCCCCATTCACTTTCTCCCTCTGCTTGTCTTCCTGTCTCCTGCTTCACCTACTGCCATCAAAGAGGGATTCGTCACTCTTGGATGGACCCAGAACCAGATGGGCTTAAGAGGTCTTAGGCAGGGGCGTGGCCTGGCCAAATGGTTTGTGTGGCTGGTCGTGGTCAGTGAAGGAGGAAGTGGGAGGAGGGTCTCTTGTATCCCGGCCCTGCAGTCTGCTAAACAGAGGAAGGGGTCACACATCCCCAGTGTTCACTGATGTGAGCCACATGGGGAATACAGTCAAACTCCTAACATTTCATACAGGTACAATTGATTAGGTGTGTGTGTGTGTGTGTGTGTGTGCTCTTGTGTAGCTATACTTGTGAGGTCCAAATACTTGGAGCACACTCACATCGTGGGGTCCAGGCACTTTGTGGGGACCAAAATGCTGGACCTTACAAAGGAAAACATTTAGATTCAGTTCAGGAGACTCTTATGATAGGCCTGGTGTGTGTGTGTGTGTGTGTGAGAGAGAGGAAGGGTGTGTGTGTGTGTGTGCGTGTGCGTGTGCGTGTGTTCATGCAGAGGAGAAAGACTTACAGATGCACACTCACCCACAGACACATTCTCTCAACAGTTTATACTACAAAACTGACCCAGTGAATTGAGAATTCATGCCATCTGCACTACACAAAACACTACAGACAGTACCCATCTCATCAATAAAGTACTGACAATCATGCACGCACGCACACACGCACACACACACACACACCCAAGCACACACATTTTCTCAACTTGATCCTCAGAAAATATTGCAAAACCACTGAAATGGGCAATTTAATATCACGCTCTATAACTCTCAACAGTATCTTTCCTTATCTGTGTAGCGATGCAGGCTGCCGTGGAAGGTTCTGGATGCATGTGTTCCTGAGGATAAGGGGGGCTAAGTAAAACACCAGTGTAACACTGAAACCAACAAATGGCAGTGTGGTCCGCTCTGCGACAAAGGCAATATCGTTACATGAAGCCGACACTGATGCAAGTTTATCCCAAGAGGCTTCAATGTGTTGTCATGCCTGACCCACAATTAATTAATAAAACTGTACCTGACTGCTCCGGTTAATATATTCTGCTAATAAATTAAATATATGTTTTACTACAGTGTTACTACAATGTTAAAAGGGACACGATTTGTGTCCTACTCAGTTTGTCTTGTCTGACTACAGTAAACAATCCAATGTCAGAGCCATGGAAATAACAGAGTTACGCCAATGGAAGTTTGAAGTTTTCAACAGCACATGGTTCATGGAGAGGCAAAACCTATGGCAAAATAGTTCCCAGAAGTGCTTGCTGGGCAATTTGAATATATAATATAATCAGATATATAATTTTTTTTGGTAATTAGTAGTCAATAACTATTTTGAGGCTCCGCCATTACTTGGGAAAAACGGTCCATTTGAGTGAACAGAGATGGAAAGACTCTCTCTTTACATGAGTCTGCCCAATGTTACAGGTTGTTTTCACTTTTTTAAGGCTTAAGGCCGTGCCTGTCACGACCTCAAGGCCTGCATGTAATGCTGTGCCTTCGACCTAAGACTACCTCTGTTCGGTTTATCTGCGGTCCCCTGACGTAATTTTGCTTGCTCCTTTTGGTATAAAGACAGGGTTAGTTATTCTCAAGAACACTTGCTAACTTAGAGCAAAACGATATCAATCCACAGCGTCACATCACACATTAAAATGCATTGTGAAAGAAAGCACTACAGATTTGTTGTTGTGAGCGGTCCTATTTACAGAGAACGGCAAGCTAGCGAAATGCGAGGAGATATTTGGTGAATTTGACAAAAGGTGTATTAGTTTACACATAGCTTGCAATAACTGACTATAAGCTACCTTTAAAATGAAGTTATTGTCTTCTCTTTGGTCCGGGGGGCGCAGGGTCTGACTAGGCTTGAAACAGCTTTGACGTGTGGCGAGTCTGGCGATGGGTGGGTCTACAGCCGGAAGAAACAACTGAAATACGCAGTCCAAAACAAACAATACTGAAGCTATTGTCTTCACTTGGGTCTCACCTGGTATAATATGAGCTAAAAACAACAGGCTCAGGTCAGTCTACTAGTCCTCCTACAGGTTTCACCTTAAACAATGTCAAGTTCGATTTTGTATATATCCATCTGTTGATTGTGTAAACAGTAATATTCCTAACCTGAGCGGGTAAAGATCTAAGTGTGTCCATCTCAGAGGCAAATCTGATTTAGTATGGGAGCATAATGCAATCAGATAAGTCGTTTAAAGCTCTTAAGAGTAGCAGGTCTTGAATATCGATGAGGCGTCAGCAATTTCTCCCGCATTCCTTTTAACCTCTAACTTATTAGTGATACTGGCATCCTGACCCTACATCATCATATACAGTACATCCCACTCTTTGTTGCCAATACATTAAGGGAGCCACTATACTGTACTTGACAGTGCTCTCTGTATAAAGGTAAAGGTGCTTTTTTGTCACATACTGTCACATACATGTAGGGAAATTCATCCTCTGCATTTAACCCCTCCCTCAAGGGAGCAGGTGGCAGCTGAGAGAAGAGAGTGTAGAGACGAGCAGGAGGGCCATGACGGGGTGTTTGTATCAAAGCAAAGACCAGGCAGCAAAGAAAAATGGCTACCCTGAGAAGGATTAGCTAGATTGTTGTTAACTTGATTGATTTCATATTACCAAACGTTCCACTTAGTCAAGGACAATGTCATCCCATTGACTCCAAAAATAAAGTTGTTTGTTGTTTGTGTGCGTGTGCGTGTGTGTGTGTATGTGTGTGTTCTTGTGCAAGTGTACATAAGTGGCGGCTATAATTTTGGCCCAGTTTGCTTGGGCGCTAAATGTCACTACTATCCATATCCATGCATCACAGCCAGTCATTGCAAAGTGTTTCATCAGTGAGAATAAATTGACTTCAAATGCCCTTTAGCTACGATACTGTGGCACACTGTCCTTAAGGGCAATGAGACGTGGGTTTATTTATTACAGATTTATTGCACATTCTAAATGTGTATAAATTAATGCAGTGAACAGGTAGGTCAGTTCTTTGTTTTTGAAGATTTTCTTTAAAGCACATGAATGGAAGGGCACCAAAATAAAAGACTTGCTAAAACAAGCTATTTAAGTTTATTTGAAATAGTACAGATGCAGGTTGACAAAGGTTGATAATCGAGTTCAAAACAACTTATTTACTGGCTAGTCTCACCCCTAACTTTTGTACTAAAAAGTATGTCTGTTGTGTTTCATTAAAAAAAGTAAGTATATTTTAGAGAAACTTAATATATTTAACTTTATCTGTCATCCAGATCCAACTATAACACTACACATTAGCTTGGTTTACATGGACACTTTTTTATCTTTCCGATTGACGGTTTCCGGTTACCTGTTTTCATGGGATATCACCTAATCGGGTCTGGTGATTACATGAGCTGTCGCAACTTATCGGCATTGATGTTAAACATGCACGCATAATCTAGCCCATAATGTAACGTGTCCCTCTAGCAAATGGTAAGAACGGCTAGCTTCTATATGTAGGCACATTGGGAAAGTGAGGCTATTTTTGTGATGGGTGGAGAAATGTACAGCTCCAGATGAAGTCACACAATTGTGTCAGGTTATACTACCTCTCTGCTTCGGAATCAAATTTTGATCGGGTTGGCCATTTCTCTTCCAATCGTGGCGTTTATATGGAGTTTTCTTTCTGGTTGGGCTTTTAACTTGATTCCATTCGGAATAATAGGGTCCATGTAAATGTAGCTACTGACTCTATTATGTGGCCCAAAGAAAATATATAATTTTTGTGTAATTGGTCTCAATTAGGCAGTTTTCTAAATGTGGAAAATAAGAGGCTGTTACAAAAAGGTGACACAATCTGCTTGTCATTAATTTTGTCATTCCAGAAAGCCTTTTTTAAACACGCATGATCCTCCACCTGTACACACACGCACAAATTTGCGCACACACACACACAAAGACCAAACGCTACTAGTTATTTTTAATAAAAGGCGGACTTTCCATGTTGACACTCATGAAAACATATTTTCCCTACAGGTGTAATGAGATTAGAGGGCAGCCAGAACCATGGCAGACATGTAACACCTTAAAATGAGATTGAATGAAACTCCTAAAATATTAAATAACTTGTGTTAAGCGGAAACTGTGCATACACGCACATGCACACGCACACTGTATGGGCGTACTATTTTACCTTTATTGATCATTAAGTACAGGCAAATTTGTCTAGTGATTAAAATATGGTTACCGGCAGACACAAGATTTCTTCCTTGATTTTTACGAGGAGGTTGTTGCCTTACGGAGGTGTCCCACATTTGTTGGACTATCTCTGTCTGCCCCCTTTCCCTGCTGCGCTCTTCTTCATAAAAGGATATGGTCCACTCATAAATAGGAGAGACCTAGATCACACATAATAATGTTTGATGTAAGTGGGAACAGCATTATCATGGTGAATAAAGCATGAAGGTAGTGTGAAAAATGGATACACGATTTCATTAGGCAATCACGTTGGCTGGCTTCATCCCAATGTGTAAGCGACATTAAGATACAGATTAAGGTTAAAATGGTCTGTTAATTGGTTTACAATATTAAAATTCTTCATGTCATTTATTTGTTATGCTTGTTATGCTATTTATTTTTTATGCTTCAGATGCATACAACATGTACTGCTGTCACTCAAAATGTGGACAGATAAGAATTAAAGAGTACTGTACATGCACCCTGAATTATGTTTTGAGATAATCCGACTGAACTGTGATGAGACACAGTCAATGCTGGTGTCAATCAGCCCAGTCTCATGAGATCAACGTCAAATGGTGACGCTTACGCAAAAGGGTTATACGTCCCAATAAGATGAATAAAAATGTTGTCAATATACTGACGTATCACAGTTTCATCAAATGTTGGACGATTTTCTAGCTAAAACTGTTGTCTGTTCTAGGTACATTTAATTGTAAACTGATACGTCAAAATGGCGACGAATAATTGCAAGAGTAGGCCTATATATTTACATTTTAATGGTGCCTAATATCTATGGTTCAAGACTTATAGAAATATTTGAAAACTTCCCCAAACGGGCATTTTCCCAATGTAATCGCACTTGCCATTGGGTTCATAGGTGTAGCGTTGTCATCGAGATTTGTAAAAACAGGAGCAGGGGCTATTGTGATCGGGATTGTCCAAATGGGGCCCAGGGTCCGAAATGGATCTGAATTGGGTTACATATTTCAGGTCCCCTCCATTAGGCCAGTGCACATGAATGTCCTTCAATATCATATAGTCAGGATTTTGCACCTTTTCATGGCTGCCTATTGATGTGTGTAAGTTATAAGCCGATCGCACAAAGATTTATATTTCACATAGTTCAATCTTCACCAAACATGCACTAGTTGTTGACAATGACTAGGAGGTCCCATGCTGAAGTTACATGCTTCTGGGACATTCCTAGCCTGAGATGGGCCCAAAAAGAAAATTGCCCAAATGTATTGGGTAGAAAATCGTCTTAATTTTGAAAATTCATAATGCGTTAAAATATAGATGAATATTTCAGTACATCATAAACCACAGAATTGCATTGCCACAACAAAAATATAAAAGTTAGGAAAAACATCTGAATTATGTCAAATGTATAATGCGTCCGAATATTGACGAATATTTCTGTCATCAATGACAGCTGACAATTTTGTCACCATTGAAAAAAATCGTCAAAATATTAATTACAAATGTAATTATGTTATTTATGTTAAGATTGTGACAAAATAGTTTTTCGTCATTATTAGACATTTACATACTTTACACAAACGTCCATATTTGACGACGATCAATGAGACCATTTTGCAATATTGACAAAATTCCAGTTTGAATAAAATCTGGATTTTTTGTCTGGAAAATGGCTCTACACATCACCCCTAAAATCCCGCTTGTCCTTCCCGGCGTCCGGCTTCCTGGTCCTTTTCCCCTCGTGCGTGCAAAATCAGTTGATGTTAATTGGGCTCCGCTCCCTCAGCTAATTAACTATTATGTGTTAGCATTTTTCCATGTTGTGCAATGGGTGGAGTCAGGCTCAGAGCTGGGGTGAAGTTACACTTTTAAGACAAAGTCATCCATTATAGTGCCATCATACAATACAACAATACAAATGTTGGTAATTTAACTGCAGTCCCTCAAAACAGGGGAGATTAACAATGACAAATGTGCCCTGCTGTGTAATAAAATACAGCCTACATTTTTGCATATTACAGTAAGTAGAAATATTCGCCTGTTAAATATATAATATTGGCTCAAGGAAAATATTTTTTTTCTGGGAAACAGTGTAAGTTTTCAGTAACATGAAACAAAAACATAAAAGGAGGATTTTGAAAGTTTTATTTAAGTCTTAAGTTATTTAAAATATGTTAGTTATTTAGTTTAACTAGACACTTTCAGGGGAATCTATGTGGCTAAATTTGCAGTACAACGATACTGCCAAGCAATATGGTACCCATGCTGACCTAATGGGATATTGTGATATAGGAAGTTAATACCAGCACCTCCTTGCACATTAACAATGAGTGCAGTGGGTTGAGGAGCTGAATAAGAGTCAATGAGAACAAAGAAGGATATTCGTGAGAGGAATATTGTTTAACCTATCAAACTTCAGCAACACAGCTAAGGGTCGAGTGATAGCAGAGGCAAAGAAAATCAATTTTGCTTTCCCAGTATAACCTGTGATTAGTAATGAGCAGTTGCTAAGGGTGTGTCTCACAAATGGCCTGATATACTTCACAGCAAGACTGCTTTCAGAAGGGGTTGGATTCAGTGAATTTGAAATAAGTCTTAAGGGAAGGGATAATACATGTGTTCATCTTTTATACATACCGGTACACATAACAGCCAGTATATGCCATAATACATGTTATGTTAAGCATGTTCATCATGCTTATAGTTCCAGGCTGCCAGCATAAACATCAGAAAAGCAAAACAATCCAGTCTTAAACTGTTTTATTTACATGACATGTATAACATGTTATGCACATGGTATACAGTATACAATATGATTGTACAAAAAATATAACATTTGATAATGTTAAAAAATAAACTTTTTTCATGTAGCGAATCAGGTAACATTTGCTTAAAATGTTAAGAACTTAACACTGGATACGTTTATATAAGTTTATATTAATAAAGCCAGTTACACATGAATTATGCCTATTGTAGTTTAAGACTAAAACAAAAAGATCCTGAATATTAAAAAACTAAATGGACCAATTGCTAGAACATTGGACTTACCAGGAATACTGTAGACACATGTTTAATAACGCCTCACTTAACTTTGAGTAACACAGTAGAAAAATCTAGGATTGATATTTGATTGCGCATTCTTTTGCAGATCATATTAAAATTGCATTTTCCATCTTTGCAACATTAAAAAAATTCAGCCGATTATATCTGACAGATGCAGAGACTCTAATTCTTATGTTTGTATCATCGTGTCTAGATTATTGCAATGGCTTACCCTCTGGCCTTTCGACAAAGAGTGTTAATAGTCTTCAGATGGCAAAAAATGCTGCTGCCAGAATCTTGATTATAACTAGAACATTTGATCACATACCTTCAAACCTTGATTCACTCCATTGGCTACCAGTTTATCTGAGATGTGATATTTAACATTAAACTAACACACTCTCTATGGTAGAGGCCTCGGGGAAGACCCAGGACCAGGTGGAGAGATTATATCTCCAAATTGGCCTGGGAACGTCTCAGGATCCCCCAGTCAGAGCTTGATGATGTTGCTCGGGAAAGGGAAGTTTGGGGTCCCTTGCTTAAGCTGCTGCCCCCGCGACCCGACTTCGGGTAAGCGGGAGAGGATGGATGGATGGAGGCCTCCCTACATGTTGATAACTAGTGTTGATACTGCCCCTTTAAGCAACCTTTAAAGTTTAGTCTATATAACAGTTCAAACTGACACATTTCAGTTGCAGTGTTGGGCCAGCAATGTAATACATTATAGATTACTAGTTACTGTCATTTGAGCATAATTAGTTATATTACAATATACTGTCTCTGAATTGCGTTACACTATTTATGCATTACTTTTTAGTTACTTTCACCAAAATAATCGTGGATATAGGCCTATGACTTGGCATTCTAAAATGTTCAAATTGAGTTTATAGGCATTTATCACAAGCAGTGAAGGGCAATGTGCAGGTTTGGGTACAGTTCACATTTAAACCAGAGCGGTGCCTCAAATTCAGTACAGTACCTTTTTTCAGTAATTTACTCTCTATAATAACAAATGTAATTTCATTGATGAAAAAGGTGTCCTCGAAAGCTGCATTGCAAACTTCCTGACAAATTCTGACTCAAGCTCTATAGCCTATTGAAGCAGCCTATTGCGATACTGAGATTATATCGAATATAATATTGCCAAAATTTTATTTGTAATGCGTTATATTACTGTGTTACAACAAAAAGCAATAAATTATTGTTATTGCTTTACTTGTGTAACCCGTTACTTCCAACACTGTTCAGTTGGAGAAGAGAAGACACCTTTTGAAATAATTTAAACTTGTTATTAGCATCAAAGCAAATAGGCAGTGTTTTTTGCCAATTTGCCAATTTGAGATTGCCTGGGCTGAATCTGATACAGTTAATTTGGCTATACTCCCCACAATTCCCATTTGAAGTGATTTATTCTCCTAAAAGGTCAACATCAACTTAGGCGGTATATCTGGTTGGTCCAAATACCGACTGACATAATTATGTATTAGCGCCTGCAGTATTAGTTTTGAGCATTCACTTGAACTAAATGTGCCATTTAGTTCAAGTTCTACTTTGCTGTTCATTTCCTTGCCATGTTTTGTGAGACCATACAGACCATACACAATAGCTTTAAAGCGTTCTCCAATTCAATCCACCTCCTACTCATTTTGACGTAGTCATTCGGTTCTGCGTCATTTAAATTAATTAAAAATAAGCAAACATAGCCCATGTTTTGTCTACCTCATTCAACCTCTTGTAAGGACACTTTCTTGGATTTTAGAATGAAGGTGGAAAAAAGGCAGACAGTTTAACTAGATTTGGACAAGTTATCAGAAAATCCAAAACTCAGACAATGAGAGTTAACTGTAAATCATGTTGATTGGCACTTCCATTGTAGCATTGCCATCCTTGAATCAATCATACACAATGAAAGCCACAGCTATACGCTAACAACACAAATTGGAGACAACCCGTCATTATTGGAGACATGCATGGAATTCTATTATGCTAACCATCAAATCATCTAATTTCCCTATTTATGACAGAGGAAATAGGGGGCTAAACAAAATTTTGTTGTGATCGCATTAACAGGTTTTAATGATTTAGTGTGTTATAACGAAGTAAGAAAAAAAAAGCTCTGATATAATGTTCTGGATGTCTCTGAACTGACAAGTGGACGACCCCCCCCCCCTTCCCTCCACACACATACACACACTTTAAAAAGTGATGAATACCCATCACTTGTTCCTTCAAATTCCTCATCTTTCACATTTTCCCCCGGCGCCCCCAGCTTCATCTTTCTCTCCATTCATTTCATTGACTTTGTTTCCACCTTTTATCCCCATCTATATTCTCAAACAAGCAAAACTGTTCCCCACTGGCAGTCTGCTGGCCATCCATCTAAACACAGTTCAGGTGTGAAATAAGATCTCTTTAAGTTTATTTGTGTGTATATTCATTCAACCCAAATGCTAGTGTAGCGGCCATCGACATGTATTCACTGTATGTTTGCAGCTTGCTTCTCTACGTGTAGTGTACCACAAACCTTGTTTATTTGACATGGCTATCTAGTACAGGTTATACTATTGCAATCGTGTTAGATGCATAACTCAAAGTGATGGATATGTGTTTTACAGTTGTTTCTGTGAAATCTAATTATTTCTCAAGAACGGAAATCTATGGGACACTGAACAGTAATGATGGGCTGTCCTAATGTGTAGATTTTGATTCAATAGTATCAAACATTTTTTTATTTTTCAGGTTTAGACTATTTTCTTATAAGCTGTCTGATTAAAGAAAATACAAATTTTTCTGTGTCTGTGAGCTGAAAAACTGAAAACATGCGCACCACTGCATACAAGCTGTTAGTTATTTACTGAACACCACCACTGAGCAGCTCTAAAGTGATAAAAGTAAAGCCATTTATCATCTTTAGCTAACGCTGAGGGGTCATGGTGGAGCTGGCAGCAATGATATGTGCCTATAGATTGATTAGACGTTGGACACAGCTGTGAATATTGATTGTTTTTTCTTCCCATAATGTATGGCAGCTTGGGAATTTCCATTGAACAAAAAAAGGGCAGAGAATGGTTCCACAACCGTCATTTAATCATTTAAACGAAAACAAACCTTTACAAATAAGAAGTCCCTCTAAAGAATTTGGATAATTGCTACCACATCTCCTGTGGCTTTCACTTTTTCTCAAGTGGTTGCATTCAGAGCATGTTTAGTAGCTTGTGTTAATAGCCATTTTATCAATAGCATTTGTCTCTTTGGTTAACCTAAAAGTTTATTCACCACCGTCATACTCATGGGGTAAGACTATGTATGCCACGGTTGTTCGTAATATTGGAATGTTAAAGCAGCCATTCATAAACATATTTAAACAATAGAGGTGTATGAAATCCACGTGTAATGCATTATGCACACACAATTAACTGCTATATTGCTAAACAACAGTTCTCAAAGTATTTAATAAATGTTTACATATTACTGGGTAATACAATCACTAAGCTTACTGCACATCATGAAAACCATGCGGTTTCAAGTTTTCATTACAGCATTCTTAGACAAACGTGCCAGAGTTAATGCAGGCAATGTGTGTTTATCTTCAGGCCTGTTTACATATCAACTCTTGCATTGTTTTTCAGAGCAAGCTTGATGTCTGTGTTGGTTGTCCGGCTTGTCAGCAGCAACCTACGGTACTGAAAAATGCAACACATCTTCAGTCCTTCAAATTGCCACATGAAGCTTTCTCCATAAGAGAGTAATGCGGAATTCAGGAGTGGATATTTCCAATATGAGAGATTTCCAATTCAAATGTGTCCCAGTGCACCTGCTGGAGAAAACATGGATATCCGAAGCAAACCGATGTTTATGGCAAATCTCGAAACTTTACCAATCATCTACCGAGGACAAATAGCTACCAATAAGGATATTTGTCCACAGCGCCAGTGAAGAAAAAACAAAAGGATCTGATTCAACAGATTAGCACAATAAAAGTAGGCTGTAGACCACTGCATGCTTGCAAATATGGTTCACAACACAAACGTTATGTAAAGTGGGAATATTGAAGATGTTTTTGTTTATTGCCAACTGTGTTCTCCCATACCGCCACATTGCTGTGACGTCATGTGTGACTATGTCGGCAAATTTAGGCTTAAGAAATCGTGCCCGATCTTCCGACTTGGAATTCCGACTTGAATGAGCATTCCATTGTTTTTGTCAGGTTGTTTTAATTGTTCCGAGTACCGAGAATAATGGCTGCACCATGAATTCCCCCGTATAGACCTCCATATTTAAATGTACAAATGTACGGCCTACGGTAGTAGACATATTGGTGTTAGCCTCTATAGCTAGTTTCTAATTTCATTTGTATGCGGGGTGAATTTTTATCTAATTAATCAGATTAAATAATATGAACCCTTTATGTTGGGTGTGCTGATTTGAGTGACAGCTGGGTGTAATGTCCAGGGGTGCGTTTCCCAAAAGCATCATTGATAACGTTTGTAACAGGTTAAATTGTTGTTCGAACTACAGCTCTCAAGGTGTCATTAGAAGCATAGTTTGTGGTGACTACGTCATAAACGGCAGAAGATGCAGTCAAATAGGCTTATTAGAAAGACATGTTTATCTTAGCTTGCTGTAGGAAAACTGTAGACCTAATTGTTTTGAAAATGTAAAATCATTGTAAAAGTAGGCCTATTTTTAAATGTAATCTATTTCTCAAATAGGCCTGCGGAACATGAGTAGACTGCTTTGCACATGTAGCCTATGCCAACAGTTTACTAGGAAATATAGTTCAGTTATCCAGGCAAAACAGATGAAAGATGAAAAATAATTACTTTTGTCCTTTAATTTCGCATACAGAATATGCATGTTATTGAGATCTTAATCAAGTAGTGCTTTTGTTGCCATTATTAAATACCAACTCATAACTGGTGGTTCGAACCTGCATTATTAATAGACTACTGTAGATCACGAACGTATCCAATTGAGCCACTGACATGCTGCTTTGAAGCATGTTGGCCATAGTAGGATACATATTTGAAGTATGAATAGTATAGATGGCTATATAGAGGCTACACAAATCATTGCATTGAATGCAATGATTTGCTAATAGTTTTTTCTAGAACTACAGTAAAAGAAAGGGAGAATGCATTACATTCAGTGAACAGACAACGTTCATGTTAAGAGACCAACACACAAACCACTGCTAATTGCCTAGACTTAAAAGGACATCTTATTTTAATCATATTATATTTAAAGATTATTCAGTTTGGTTCGTTTTATTTTATTTTACAGTTATTATCGTTTCTGATGTGAGCATATACATAGGCCTACTCATATTTATATTATTGTTATGGTTGTTGTTATAGCTTATTGTATCTTATGAGCATATTGTATGAATGACCTAGATAATAATTTATAATTTCATATAATCACAAGTGCCCTAGGCTATTCAATTCAGGCATAACATGACAAAGATTGTGTGTTTTTACAAGTTTCCCATTGTAAAAGTCAGACCGAACACATCTGGAAACCTTACAGTTCGAACTACGGTGGTTGAAACAACATAGTTCAAACCACTGTCGTACTAACAAAGTTCGGCACTTTTGGGAAAGAGTCGTACTTCGGATGTTTGTTAGTTCAACATAGGACTATGCTATTTCAATGCTAGCCTTCCTCGGTGTACAGGAAAAGCTCCCTAGATGTCCAGCCACTAGCTGTCTGCTACGCACCAGCTATAATTGGAATCAGGGAACTTGACTTCTCTGCCGTGTTGGTGCATTCTGAGCACTGCCAAGATGGCGACAGCCTGAGCCAACACAGTTGAGCTTCAAACAGTTCTTCAGAAATCATATGGTTGACGTTAGGTTTGTGTGTATATATATATATATACAGTATACAGTATATGAACACGCTGCTCTTATTCTTATTCTTGATCTTGATTATTATTAACAGACATAGTATCATCTCGTCACTTCATGTGTTTACCTTTTATTTTATTTTATTTTATTTTTTTATTTATTTATTTATTTTTTTTATTTGAAGACAAAACATAACAACAACTTAAACCCCTGTGCATCACAGTCTAATTTAG
>JAODUH010025196.1:0-24169 GCA_027564835.1 Typhlichthys subterraneus
ATATTGTTTTATATGAAAGCCCTGTCTGTAGGCCTCTGTCAAGGAGGGGAGTTTAACGGGGGGAATCAAACCTTACAGTAAAATAATCTGTCAAGTAGGACAGATCGACAGACTATAACTGTCATTTTGTGCTACGATAGGACAATCTGACAAGGTAGGACAGATCGACGCCATCAATATGCAAATGAGCACATGACGTCATCTGTAAATATTGGTGCTAGCTACTTTCATTGGAAGGGTTGGCAACACTGCATCCTGCAGATCAGTGGTATATGCACATAGTAAATTGGGTCCTGAACATTTGAGAGGATTAACCTGATGATCGATGATCTGAATTGTAGCCAGCAAGTTTTATATTTTACACTGTTGCACACAAACAAGGTAGCTATCTTACCTGACAAAATGCCTTGAAAGCAGAACAATACCCTAATTATTCCATGCATACAGTAATCAGACAGAGCCAATTCATATCGTACCACTATGAACATGAAAGATTAAATAGGCTTCCCTACCTTTTATTTATCTTTTGTTTAACATTTTAGCCCAAATCTGGCTTGCGGGAAATTCCTTGAACATCTAATCGTGAAATTTTTTTCCCAACTATCCATCTATCCATCCATACATACATACATAGTATAATTAATATGCCCGAATTAACTTAAAAATAATAAAAATAGCCCAATGAGAGAGAGAAAATGTAACTCTCTGTATAGACCACACCCGAGTATTACCCGCAGAGCTGCCAGTTTGCTAAATCCACGTAGCTAAAAAAAAAGTAATGTTGAATTCCTGGTTATGTTATCAAGATACTCTGAGTAGTAGTCCAAATGACATTTCAATAATAAGCACAATTTTATTAAATCAAATTAACTTAGTCTACTGTTCATTTATGTGATAGCCTATATAGCCTACTTATCCATTGATCAAATACATCTAAAACCAATATTAAAAACCACATAGCCAACTGAAAATGCTACATCTAGCAAATGCGACTAACATTAACATTCAGTTCGTTTACATGGACTTGAGTACCGTATCCCAATTATGAGGCTTATCCTGGTTTTGATCATCTTCGGAATATGGTGATTACATGACTAGAGAAATCAGGTTACTCATATCCCCATAAACATACAGTATCCCGGTTACTAACTAGCAATCTATTTACGCAGGCATACGTTTACAAAAGTAAGCGATTAATTAACTGCCGTTTGTGTAGCTGCGTTAGCCATAATCTTCACTTCAATTCTGATAATGATGAAGCCACTTATTATCGCATACAGCGGGAGACGAGAGCGGTAGAGAATAGTAAACATGTTTTCCAATTTGCCCGGTGTCAGGCGACAAGCTGTCAAATGTAATACTGTGTAGTAGTACCGGTATATTAAATGATTGTTTGACCGAAAAACAAAACACTTATCAGTGAGACGCTTTCGTTGCCAAAGTGTACAGTATACATGGAACAGTATCCAGGTTTCTTTCGTAGTACCTAGCAACACCGGATCAAACCCCGGTTTCTGAAATCGGTTTCATGGTTTCAATCGGCATGGGTGTTTACATGCGCAAATACAAAAACAGGATACTTAAAACCCCGACCATAACCGGGATACTCAAGTCCATGCAAACGCACTGAATGACGATCGCTAACACTCATAAACTCTAAATGAGGTATTGCACTATTGCAGATGCAACAAACCCAACGTTCATAAACTCTAAACGGGCTAACTCACTAGCACATGAAACGATTTGCGCTGGTCCTATTTTTTATGGAGGCGCTTCTGGGACGTTCGGTTTGGAGTGTTGCTATGGAAACTCAGCGAAAACACAACAAGACGCTTTGCTTCTGACGCTGCCGGTATGATGCAGTGCAGATGACGGAGCAAAAATCGCTGACGTCACAAAACAAACACCCGGTGGAAATAAGACGTTACTGTAAACTTTCAAAAACGTAACCATGGATGTTAACTTACCTGTTTGAAAATTGTTTTTAATATGCAGTGATCTGTAAGTCAAACACAATTCCAGAAACTAGCTACATCAGGGAGGTTGCATATGTATTTCAAATTATAAATGGTTAAAAAAACAATCTTATATTCTATATTATCTTATATATTGAACAGTATTTCCCTTACATTAAGCAGCTATCTGTGCTGTTTAACACCTGATTCAACTGAATGGGCCTGATAATGACCCAGAAAAACACGTGTGTTGGAGCAGGGAGACATCTAAAACATGCAGGGCAGTGGCTCTCCAGGACCAGGGTTAGCCACCCCTGTATTAGGCCTACTTTGAATGACAAAACGAATTTGTTTGAATATTAGGCTATATTTCCTACACTTTTGTTACAAGTTACCTTAGCCTATTCAACTTGTTATCCTTTTGCTTTTTTCCAGCGTGTTTTTGAGAGATGTCTTTTTAGATTCCAAACGATGTCACCACATTCTTTTTATTGTACCACATTATCATTGTTAGTAAGTTTTATATTATTAGTAGCCTACACCTGCATGTCTTCTTATTTTCCTTGGTGAGCTCCATTATTGACCCGTTTTGACTGAAAATAGTCTACAGTTGATGACTGTGCAAGACACACATGGATTCTGGGTCAGGCTTGAGCATACTTCAGACTCGTGGTGTGAACGGAGTGAAATAGGAGTGGGACATAGGGCAAGGCTTCATCTTTTTTAAATGCGCTTTGTCAAAAATCCACCTGCTCACGCTCCTCGCTTGCATCTCACATGCTCTGGTCTGTTAGTACAATTAAAAAGCTCAGAAAGGACCAATGCGGCCGAGAGCCTAGAACTAAAGTATTAGATGATAGCATATACTGTGTAGGATGATAACAGACACCTTGCTAGTCGCTCTGCACACCCTCTGCTGTCACTCAAAGAAGCCACACCCTTAATTATGCTTAGATATATGGCATACTACAGAAATAACTGCTGAGTAATAAAACAATTCACCCCCTTACAGTTATCATGAACGGGGAAACTAGCAAATTAGACCAAAACTGTTTTTTTGAACCAGGCTGTAAACATGTTTATTTTTGATGTAAAGTTTAGAATTTAACATAAGGGTCTATGGGGATTGACTCCCTTCTGCAGCCAGCCTCAAGTCGCCATTCAGCAAGAAAAATGGTTGACGAGTTGCCTGTGAAATATTTATTCCATTGAGGCTGGGTGGTAGCAGCATATGGCTTGTACAGTATCCTGAGGGAAGACTTGGTTCACTGCTCTACAAATGAGAGGAGGGGTCTGGAAAGCCAGGATGCGAGAGGAGGATCTTGCAAGGCTGCATTTGTGTGCTGTTTGTGGCGATATTAGAAAAGCTCCCCCTTTCTGTCTTCAAACAAGTTATTCTTGGCACAGCCAAGGATCCATCAGGGGTTCTATTGGTGACACCGCTGTAATAGTAGGGGAATTACATAATTTCGTATGTATTTGCAGCTCTTCTTCATCACTGTTCCATCTTTTCAGATATGTATCCAAGCCAAACTCAGACCCAAAGTTGTAAATAAACAATATTAAACTCAACTCTATAGTTTTCATTAGGGATGTTCCTAGCAACTAATTTGGCCGTCGGTTAAACTAAATTTTAAATTTAGACTAGTCGATTAGTCTAAAAATACCAAAACACTCCGTCCAAAGAGCGTTATGAAACTCTTCACTTTATATTGATTCTGTGACTATCTGTATGATGCATTGGCTGTGCTGAAAAGTTTAGTTTACCATAGCTAGTTAAACCTAGCAAAATGCTATTTAGTCTAATTTACACAAAGATGAACAGTCAGGAACCCAACAGCCCGATTTTTAATGATATTAAATGTAGTTGTTCTGTAAGGTTAAATTGAAAGCAGAGAGGTTGTGAATTTTTATTCGTTTGGACAATGTATGAAGCTGCACTCTAAATTTCAACAGTCGTCTTCTGCAAGCAGAGCTAGTGGCAACATCAAAGTTTGCTGTGTTTAGAGTTGTCCCATCTCCCTCCCTACTAGGAACCAAGAACGCATGGAAAATCAAGCTCTACCGACTCCACTCGCAGCATCAATAGATTGTTTTGCGTGTTTCATGTGCAGGCTGAGGCAGGAGAGACTGATTGAGCCACTACTTTCAAAATAAAATAAATAAAATAAGTTTAACCGACTATGGTGCTGACTAGCAATGATCCCAGCGTTTAACCGACTAATCGCGCAAATCCCTAGTTTCCATATCTTATTCTCATACATATTTTTTACCTGATTTCACTTTCTGATATTTCAGAATTGGATCCTTTTTCACAATATGCAATATCAGGAAATGTATAGATTTATTTTACCAAACAAGACCATTATTGTTTCTGATAATTGTTATTGTAATCCCAGCTCTCTTGTTCTTGGTTTACATTGCCAGGCCAGGAGTGTTTGTTTGTTCATGTTTTGTGTGTGGCTCAAGGGCCATTTGTTTTTATCTGAGATGCTGGTGTGCATAATAGTGTGACATCTAGTGGCAGAAAGTCATATAGAGATACTTTAAAGAGGCTAATTTGTCATATTTCAAGAAGATAGAATGATGTATGGCTATTCTTCAGCATACACCAGGGCAATCTATCCCTCTGAATCTCAAACAGTTATGTCCACTGATGTAAACAGTTTAATGATTACCAGCAAGGAGTACAAGTACTGTATAAATACAAATGTTTTTGCCTGCTGGTCAATATCCCTACACCTCATTTGCCCTTCTGATAGATTTAGTTTGGTGTCACAGGCTATGTCAAGTAACAGAGGTAATCATGCTTTACGCCAACCGACAGCTGGAAAAATGGAATATGCTGGACCCATTGCTGTACTCGTATAGGCCTATACTGTATACCCATGCACACAGTATATCTGTCTGCTTGGTTCACATAGCTTTGACCAGAAAAGAATCCCTAGGAATTCCTAACACTTGGGAGATGTGATACCTATTCTGGGGCAAATAATTAATAATGGGGCTAGAAATTCATTAAAACGCCCTCCCAGGTGCTGCTTCCACCAGATGGACTTTGAATGCAGTGATAATACGGAACATTCCCTAAGCAAGTGTTTGTGCTGCCTTCTGAGATGATGGCCCAGCTCTGTCTGAGAGTAAAGCTACAGGGAGGACAGGTGCTTTGATACTCCAGCAGGGGTCTCGCTGCAGGGCCTCGTAGCTGTTCTCTGCCTAGCAGGGGAAAATGCCGATGAGACACGCCTCCACAGCTCAGCAGGGGTTGCTGGGAAATGGCAGGCAATGAGCAGAGCTGCGCTCCTTGGGTCACGCTGCCGCTCTTGTCAGCAGGGGTTGAGGTGGAAAATTGATCACAGCACAAATTTGAGTAGTAAGGAAGTGAAGCTTTACTCATTGCCATGGTTACAAAAATAAACAGATATTAAACCATGTTAATTTGCTCTTTTGCTTCTAACAATGTTTGTAACAAAAACAAAAACGGCAAATTCAGTATGAACGGAGCTGAATTGTTCTTTTATAAATATTATTCTTCAGTGCCACGAGGTGCTCAGATGCTCCGCACCCCCCCCCAAACAATGATTGGGGAGTGTTGATAGTGTTGTGAAGTGCGGTCTGCACCACTTCGTTTGTGTTTCCATTTACAGAGCCTTGATTGTAGAACTGTACATATTTTTTCTCGTGCATACAGAACAGAAGCTACTTGAACGTGAGGAGACATTTGCTAAATTTGACAAAACGCGTATTAGCATACAATCGCTTACCTCTGCTGCTTTAAAGTTTCGAAATGAATAAGAGGTCTACGCCCAAGTTGGAGGAAAGATCCCAATTGAGCATTGTTGGACCTTATTCCCTGTGTGTGTGTGTGCGTGTGTGTTCCAATGCAGTAAATATACTATTTAGATTGATATTGAGTGTGAGAGAGAACTGGCGACAACTTTAAAAAAAGTGATTAAGTTAGATAATCACTGTTAGCCTATTCTGCTTGTTAAGGATGAAGGAAAGTTAGCAAGAGCTAGGCCCGTACTGGGACGACTTAGATTTCAACTTGGATAAAAGGTTGTGGTCCAGTAGTCTAATGTAACGTTACTGGTTTCTGAAACGAAAGCAGCTGTAAAGCACCAGTCTACCTTACACATATCTGCACGAGGAAGAGGTCACAATCAACTAATATTTCTTGGTTGTTGTACGTTAATGTTTAGGTTGCTTGGTCTGATTGGCGAGATTACTGCTTGTTGGATTTAGAGGCAAGGTTGGTTTGCGTGACAAACCAATGTAGGCACTGGTTCTAATCGTATGATCGCGTAAAGGAAACTTTTGCACATCACTCAAGGCGTCCAAAGAATGTCACTATCTGCTCAACAAAACCACACTCCCTCCCATCCGCCCCCACCAGTACACTCATTGAATGCTACGCATATTCATGAACTAATATACAGCAATTATCACAGTCATCAATACTTTGAGGCAGGAGCCATGCATCTTCATACATACCTGTGATCTTTAACAGCCGATTGCATGGACAAACAAAACGTAGCTCCAACAGGCCATCTGGTACTTGCATCAAAAATCTTCAATTCATCATGACTCATCAACAACCAACTGCCTCTCCTGCCATGGAATACCTTAATCTGAAAATAGGTCTTTTTAATATTAGATCCTGTGAACAAAACTTAATTTATTAATGACTTCATAGCAGAAAACATCCTGCACTGTATGCTAGTACTTAAGGTTTAGAGCACATCACAGCACACCAAAATAATCAATGATCTCCATCTTAACACTGATCAGAATAAAGTCTCAATCCTTATTCTCCTAGACTTGAGCGCAACATTTGCCTTGGCAGCAGGTTGCCGTGGCCCGTTATTATTTTCACTATACATGCTGCCACTCGGTGATATCAATAGGGAACACAATGTATCTTTCCATAGTTAAGTGGATGACACACAACTGTGCATCTCCACTGGACCAAATTATCCTGCAACTTTAACATCTATTACTGACGGTCTTTTGGCAATAAATAAATGGTTAAGTAATAACTTCTTAAAGTTAAATGAGGACAAAACTGAAATTGCTGTTCACCGGCCTTCCACAAAATAAATATATTGAGAGAGACTACAGGTCATTCAAAACTCTGCAGATAGACTTTTAAGAACTAAGAGGAGATAACATTCAGTTTTGGCTGGCCTGCACTACTACTGGTAGCCAAGTAGTATGCAGAATTGATTAAGGTCCTTCTCCTTAGATATATGGCGCTACATAGGCTAGGACCAAACTATGTCGCTCAAGCAATGGTAAACTACATTGCCCCCAGAACACTAATGTTATCTGACAGTGGTTTATTGAATGTGTCTAATAACAGCAATAAGTAAATCAGCAATGCAGCCTTTATTAACTATGCCCCCAAGCTATGGAACTCACTACCAATAGCTACCAGGGAATCCAGCTAAAAAATTCAATATATCCCAGTTGCTAAAAATTCAAATCTCATGGAAGGCCCGGTCGCCGTACTGTTGTTGTGGTGAGAGAAATACCGTTGTGTATAAATCCCACTGAACAAGCAAATTCTAATTGTAGTTTTTACTATAGTAAAAAAAAATTGTAGTATACATGCAGGGTCTGTATATCTGAGGCTATACAGAACCCTCTTATGCGTACGAGGGAGTCTTGGTAATTCCTACACTGAGGTTAGTGGGTACAAAGGGATATAACACCCATAAAATACATATACTGATAGCTAAACTGCTATTGGAATATGCACTTCCTCCACCAGATTAGCATGGTGCTATACGCATGGTTCTGACATTCTAACATAGCATCAAAAAAGGATAAGGTTTTAATTTATCTTATATTTATTTCATCTGATTCCTTTAAATACTTTTAATTATGTTGTTTCTCTGTATTTATGTATTTGTTAATGGGAAGTACAACTGTGCAAGTATTGATTCTCTGTAAAGCACTTTGAACTGCAATTCTGTATGAAAAGTGCTTTATTAATAAAGATTATTATTATTATTGTTATTATTATTATTGTTATTATTATTATTCTGACACTGAAGGCCCAGTGTGGAGGGTCAAGTTTAACTACTGGTACTGTATAACCACAGATCTAAGTTATAGCTATATGTCAAAAAGCTATTTGCCTGTGTACAGCCATCAGCGGACATACTACAGGTATATTACTATACAGTATATGACCATCAAGACAAATTAGCTCCACATTCTCATGGAATCTAGCCTGCTAGATGGATAGCATGTAGCTGGGAGCAGTAGACATCTAGAAATATATATTTCTAGTCATTGTGCATAGATGTTGGCCACTGGACAAACTTATAAAAGTAAGGAGTAACATTTATTTGAAGGTTAAAATGTATCTCAGTGGTCATTGCTTTTTTGTTTGTTCTTAAGAGCAACAGAGAAAACATATTTTTATCTCCCTGCCTTGTTGAATTGCGAAGAGGCCTTGGACACAACACTTGTGTTTATCACTCTTAACGAGAGTGTGTTGTAGGCCAAACTCCATTACACAGGAGCCAAATGATAAATTACATTGCCTCCCACGACTTCCTGACCCCAAGGAATGTTTAATTAATCAAGGACTGGACATGATCACCATTAGTCGCACAAACAGTGGCCAGGGCTGCCCTGGTCGGTTTATTACCTTCCAAATTTTCTCCTTGGCAGAAAGGTGTGAAATGATGTCCAAACGTTGAGAACAACTGTTACCATCACTAACTGTCATTTGAATGCAAATCAACCACCACTCTTATCCAGTTGATACTATGTATTAACACAGCAGATGTAGTTACACAAATACACAGTGTGTTTAATAATTAAAAAGAACTATCTTAATTGAAACACCAATTTTTGAACGAATTTGCAGACTCTTAGCAATGCAGTGACAGTTAGATTAGACATGCAAGGATGCCAACAGCTAGGTCAGCCTTATTGAGTACTAACAACCACCACAAAGAGGCTATAAAGTTCAAACTGAATACTACTGTATACAGTGAGCATGCAGTACCCCTTCTGTGAGATGTGCTCCAGTTTAGCAAGGAGCGAGGTGTCCCCATCCATAAGTGTTTTGAGGTTGCTTGACCGGTGTTGGAAACATGCTATGCCCCTCCTCCATGAGGCGCTGCGTCCATGCCCAGTGTAGCTCTAGGGGTAAGCTTCTTCATCTTTCAAAGCCTACTCGAATATTTATTCTAGTAGTCCTTTCTTTTCTGACTTTACTGTTCTTCAGTTGAGCACTGCTGAATGTAGTTCTTTTAATTAAGAAAACAACATGAAATTCAACTGTAATCTGTTTCCTTTTGGTCATCTCCCCAGTAAACCTTTTAGGATATCCATGCCACATTTAGAAAACCGCTGTTTCTCCAGTAACAGCGAGTGGCTGTGCTGCTTGTGAAAATATTCCTGTAGAGTCTGGAAAACTGTTAAGATGAGCTTTACACTATATGACATGAATACATGACTGCATGCTTTAAGATGACAGTCGTATGCAGAATCTCTCCATGTCTAGGATCATGAATATGACATATTAAGGCCTCTTTCATGTGTTTTCAAGCACCATTTTCTAAATCATGTATTTTGGCAGGGTAAGCTAAATATAACAGATTTAAAAGAAAATATTAGACTTCATCTTGTAAGAAAATGTTTTTAAAGGTTGTTTTCTATGCGCTAGTTGCAGGTATCAAGAACCTTTTATTACAAGCAGCATGTGATCTTCCAAAGTAACACTAAAAATACATCAGACACCACTTCTGGAAGTTACATTGAACAACTTAGAATGACATGTTTTCACTTTCTGTCTGTATACAAATGGTGATGCTGTTGTTTGAGCCTAGAACACTTTATTATTTTGCCTACAATGCAATCATGTGTACCAAACAGTGGGTTGCACACCTGTGATTCAAGCATACTTTGGTGCAATTTGATATTGATAGGGCCAAATGGCTGCCTGCATTCTCCTCTGTATCGTAACTGACATAAACACTGAATTGTGGAGTAAGAACCGTGGATGTCGAAGAATTTTATTTTTCAAAAGTGAACTGGCTTATTGAAATTTAAATGTACACTGTGCCGAGAAAGGTCACAAAGACACAACTATCTCTGCACGAGGCTGCTAACTGGTTCTGCATTTCAAATGGGGCTCCAGTGAAAAGCATCTTGTGGAAGGTGACAGACAGACATTCTGGTATAGCGGTGCGTTTCACCAAACTATATCCTGACTATACCTGTGTGCAAATATGTGCGTGCGTGTGCACGGTGCCTGTGTGGGCCTCTGATTAAACCTGAATGACAGAATCAGTGGAAACAGACGCGAGCCACTGCCGCAGGCAGCGGCCACAGGTTTATAGGGCTGTGGTACAAGCTCCAGCCTCTGTGTGGCAGTGTGTGTTCACAGAGCCCTCGACGAGGCAGACCATATAGCCAGCTCTGCATGGCCAGACCTCCTGGCTCCACTGGTTTGTCTCATCTGCACCCTCCATGCTGAGCATCCTCCAATCTGGCCGCGAGCAATGGACTGACTGGCACCCTTGGTGTCAGCTCTCCTCCGCATTGTCAGAAGTCCTCTGTCAACACCCCCCCCCCCCCTGCCCCACCCCCATCGGCTGGCCCTGTGGGCTCCAGGAGAGTTAACCAGGAGCAGAAATGAGGCAGGGAGTACCATTAGCTGGAATGTGTTGTTTT
The DNA here is from genome assembly GCA_027564835.1 of Typhlichthys subterraneus. Lineage (NCBI taxonomy): Eukaryota > Metazoa > Chordata > Actinopteri > Percopsiformes > Amblyopsidae > Typhlichthys > Typhlichthys subterraneus. The sequence goes on from JAODUH010025196.1 coordinate 10,653, forward strand.
TTTGTTTTTTTTTGCTGTCTTTGCAGAAAATGTTACTCTTCCACAACGACATCCTCTGTGATCCCTGCCAGAGACAATTTGGTTTGGGGGGTTTTATGGGTCAGCTAAGAAATGCAAAGATGCAACGGCTGTCAGTGGATCACATTATCTCTTAGGAATATCACTTTCCTTTGGCCGCATAAATATCCATCTCTCTCAATGCACATCATTGTATAACTCACTCATTCACACACGTATGCACACCATTTAACACCTGTGCAGAAACATTCACACCGTCACTTCACGTATTCTAGATCGAACAAAAAAACATTAATATGGGTCACGTATAACCTGAAAAAATTGCACGTAAACCATATATTCAGATTCGAACAAAACACATGTTCGCAACACAAAGGACTCACCACATGCAAGCACATTCAAACTGACTGCATGGTGACACGGTGATGGCCACATACCGCATGAATTTCTTGACCTTGAGTGGCCACGCACATTTATTTATAGCGTGTCTTTAGTGATCACATGATGGCACTGAAGCTGCCATTCATTCCAGTGCATCCTTAAGACACTGAATGAGTGTTAAGGAAGTCTTTTTATGTTCTGTGTGCTTTAGATGGCACCATTGTAATATTTGGTCTACATAACAAAGTTAATACATATTTTTTAAAAGGCATTCTCCTGCATTAAAACCATGCGGATAATACGCAAATCATGCCACTCCATAATTTGACCCTTCAGGATGAATTCAGAGCAGCGTTTACAAAATTTCCCTTTGAATGTGCTTGTTTTTAGCAGCTAGGAGAGCTTTCTTTCCCCAATTATGCTAATGAAGAGATACTGTATTTCAATGAGGAGGATGACAGGAGCAGAGAAATGGAGATGGGAAAAATAGGTTTGATCTTCATGGGCCCTAGGGGATTCAGACCCTTAAAAGGTGCTTGTGGCCATGGCAAAACGCTCTCACTCAGCCCCTCTTGGCCTCTCTTCACATCTTCACCCTCAGCACCCACCACCTCGCTCTACGAGATTGTTTGACAAGAACTATGCCATTTTAACAAGTTCAAGTATGGTAACCTAACAAGTGAATTTGCACATTCCGTCTCTTCATTATATGTCTACAGCATGTTAGCAGCAGAGATGCGTGTAAAACAGTGTCATTTAGCCTTAGCAGAGGGGAGTACCGTACCGTGCTGTATGTCCATTGCCAACGATGACTCCATTTTATCTTTGCCATCTCCCATTAGCTGGAGCAGCAGATAATAAGCACTACATGACATCTCAATTATTTTTCAGCACAAACAACAGTCTGCCTAGAGTTGGTGAACGTCTCCCAAATTAGCGTGATGATGAGATTTGTGCTCCACAAAGCTTGTAGTCTCACACAATGTGCATGCCTGTCAAATATCCAGCAACCAATTCTCTATCATCTTAGAAATTGAGTCAGACATAAAATTAAAATGGTTTATTCAAAACTTAACATAAAATCAAAAGGTGGCTGAACAAGATGGCCTGTTTGGGAAAAAAAGCTTATCGTAGCAATTAATGTAATTTTCAAACGGTGTGTCTATCTTCAATCAATCAACCAACCATTCAGCCAGTCAGTGCATTGTGACAATATACATTAACATGTGTCACTTCACTTGTCCACACCTCTGACAACCATATTTAGTTTCATTCCTTTTTCACCATAAATCTAAGATACGGTGCAGTGCATATACTGTAATAGGAGCTTATAGCTTGATTCGTCAATATCATTGTTTACTGTGTTCTATCTTGAGCGCCATACACACCAAACGCACCCAGCTACTGGCTAGCATGCCATTGAAGACATTGCTTTTTTCTCATTTTCAAATAAACAGTTGTACAGTATCTACCACTATGCATATCCTGTCTACTCCTATCAGGATATAACTCCATAATTCTTTCTCGTCCTGTTCTGCGAACATACCCAGGCAAAGTAAGGAGAAATAACGTGATATCAGTACATTTGCAACTTGCCACACAGATGGAGGCCAAGAGAATACATGGCATTTGTTAATGCTAATGCCAATATTCCTCTCAATCCCGGGCGGAGAAGTGAATATGAATCGAAGGGTTTACTGATTTGTTTTCATTTCTAACAGGGGCTGTAGAGAGGCAGTCTAATTTCTTCGCCTCCTGGGAGACGTATTTGTTTATTTTCTTTCCTCTAAAAAATGTCAACATGACTTTGTCAGCACTAAGCACATCCTCTGCTGTGACAGATATCTGACCCCAATTTATGAAAGGCGGAGAAGAGAGCCATTTCTCTGCCACAATGTGATTTTATTATCTATAAATGTCCTGCATTTTCCATTCACCCATTCAGTAGAGTATTGTGTTGGGATTTCAAATATTTAAGAGATAATCATTTATTTTGAAACAAAAACTCATGAAAACTGTTTAATTGGGTTCAACACGGTCACTGAAACTGAAATCTAAATTTCAAAATACTGTAGGTTAGATTAAAAGATGCTTCACTTTACTGCCCAAACAGAAAACACTTTCCCTAGATAACTGCACTCTGAGATCGCATCTCTCACATATAGGCCTGTATAGAAGTTGTTTCTCTTGTTTCAACACAGTAGTCTGCCTTGATTTGAAATTGAGCCCATGATAGTATTGATCAATTATTATTATTATTATTATTCATTGATAATTATGACTCATATTATATGTATGGATCCCTTTTTCACTTAGCAAGGCATACAGTAGTTAATAAGCAACTAGTAGTTCTGTCTTTTTATATGCCTCTGGTATGTTGATTGTATTGTGTGTATTTAACAGCTGCAAATGTAGAGCAACTGAGTGGCTAAAGAGTGCAGTTCTAGTCCACACAAAAATAAATACATTTCAATGATATCACAGACCCTCATCCCCTTTCTCTCTCTCTCTTACACACACACACACACACGCACACACACAGTCACTCAAATTGCAAGAGACATCTGCCATCATGTGACCACAAGGCATTCACATGGTACTCCCACCAATGAATATAAAATATAAACACTTCTCCAAATTCACCACCTCTGGCCTCTATTTCGCCATTATCATGGCATAATAAATACATTAGCTTCTCCCTACCCAATTCCTGCACCTAAGATGAATCTTTCCTCACCATATGAAATAATCTTCCAACATTATATCTGCCGATGAATAATTCAAGAGGGTTCACATAGAGTTCTGGTCTCATCAGTGCCCCAGAGGAGGCAGCACTGACAGACAGACACATAGCTTTTACAGCTGGCTTTCACACTCAAAAAAGTTGAGGATTTACAAAGAATCTCTTTTGAAAATAATAAACAGTTCCTATGGCTCCCTTTTAGGGTATCTGATGCACACAGGCATGAGAGCAGATCAAATTGTTCAGCAGTATCATTTGATATCAATAAGGTATGTTGTAATGCTACACGTGAAATTATTCCTGAGTAATTTTTTACTGGAAAAAGGCTTTGCTCACTCTTAAATTGCGTGAGACTCATTTGAATGTATTAAGTTTGTATTAATTTGATTTTTACCGATGTTTTCAAGGTCAAGGGAGACTGGAGGCATATATTCCAGTGCACTGGACCCTGTGCTAAATAGGGAGCTAATGATACCAAAAAGGATTTATTTGTATATAAATGGCACACATGCTGTTGAGCTCAATTATTTCAGTATAGAACACAAATCCTCAAAAAAGAAGACAGCAGTGCAAAGCACTATAAATAATGGAATGATCTCCTAGTGCACAAGTGAATGGTTGTTTGGTTCAGCCTAACAACCATTCACATTGCATGTGTTGGCTATTACCATTTGTTGATAGATGTAGTGAGTGAGTACAGTTGGTCACAATCACTGTAATCTGCTGCAATTGTTCAGCATTCATTAATTAAAGTAGCCATTTTCAAAAGCTGTGACAGTTCTAAAATGTACTAAAGCAGACCTTTACACCCCAAACAACCTAATACAAACAACATGAGTTAAATAACAGCTCTAAAATGTTTTTTTTATGAATGAAATTTCCATTAATGTTTTGTGTGACTTTCTTTTTTTTTGTAATGGCATTGTGATGTGGGGGTATGTCTATGTTTGTTTGTGGAACTGTGTTGGTTATTGTTTGTTGTACAACTTAACAGTGTTATTAGTAGGTAATACCTAATGTGTTGTGTATTACAGTATCGTGTATTATTATGGCGTGTTTATTATTTGCTTGTGACTCAGTGTTTGTCCTCACCCATCTGGACCTGCACTCAACCCATTTGATCCCATTACATATGTCTACAGTGTTTGCCACACATGACAGGAGGTATTTCATTTTGACGAGAACATGTTAAAACCATGCCTTTGCACTAGAAGAAACATTTGCATGCTGAGCTTGGAAAAAAACTATATAAAATAATTTGTGTAACACAAAACAATAATTATGATGAACACATTTTCTTATACTGTATCTTTGTAACATAAAAAAAACTCCAACAACACACCATTACATTCTGTAGGTCTCATGAGTAATACGCCTTTGGCTCATTCTCCTGGAAAAAGAAAATATTAGTTTTTATTACTTTGGCAATGATGATAACTATAACTGCATGTAAGGCAAATGGACCATAAACTCGTCAGAACTACACTCTGTAGTCCTATAGAAGTGTGGTGTAGAAGTAGTCCTGAAGACATTCCAGAATCAAATCTGGTTAATATTTTGATCCATGCTGTGTGCAAATATCAGGCTTCATATGTATTTAATAATACAATTTTCCTGGTTTTTGGTCAAAATACAACATAACTAATGGCCGTGTCTATTTATTTTTGTCATATAGAAACATGAAGGGATGAAATTCAGGGATGTACTTAGCCTCCTAAATTATTAAATATAATATGACATCTATCTATCTATCTATCTATCTATCTATCTATCTATCTATCTATATATCAAAATTACTAATACATAATAAATATAAGTTATATAAGTAATTTGGCTATAGTATAACTTTTGTTTGTGGATGGATGGGACACAGTGGACTTTGAAGTTTTTATTAGGGCATGTTACATTAGTTTTTTTTAATAATTGTTTTGATACTATTTTCACAAGTATGTGACCACATTTCTAAACTCTTAATGCAAAACACAAAACTGATCACACAGCAAGTCTTACATTCAAAACCTTAATTGTATATTCCATCCTTGTGTTTGTATACATTTCTCAAAACAGCCATTGGTACACAATGTTACATTTTTTGGTGAAATATTTAAAATAACTTTGTCATACCTCCATCATGAGAACATTTAGAGACCCACAGTTTTACATGGTCAATTTAGTATTGAAGCAAACAGTTAATCAAAACAGCCAACAATGCAAGATACGTGTTTCAAAATGGCCTTTTAAAGTGTTGAAAGTGCTATAATATGCTGCAGTACAACATTGTTGCATTGTAACATTAGGTATTAATGTAGCCTTGTTTTTGGTCAAAGTATAACATAACTAATGACAGTGTTTGTTGATTGGATGCAAGGAAAGTATAACTTTCAATAACTTTATATGGGTATATGTATATGCATTATGCATTTTTATATTTTTGAGGAGTCAGTGGGTGAGGGAGTGGTTAGGCCTTTGAGTTTTGTCTACATGAGTTAATGTATTATTGGTGTTGTTTTTCATTATGTATTATATTTTGTATTTGTATTTAGGAACGCTTTAAAAATTAGATAATCTGAAGGGGTTTATCCTTCTAATGTGTACACCTACACTGTATATAGTGGGTTCTTTATGAAAAAGGCACTAATCTGTACATCAAATCAAACCCACTTGATATTGCAGTAATGAAGATACTGATTGGCCTGTCCAATTCCAGGCTAGGGAGAAATCCTGTCTGAATGGGAGGGTGACCAGACGTATCTGCCAGAGCAAATGAAACATGAGCTCTTAGACTTATTTCTTAACAAACATTTTAATTTTCTAGTTTGAAGAAACCATACAAACCAGGTTAATGTAAAATACATAGGTTATATTTTACACCAAGAGTAGTGAAATCCTACCACATTGGGAAAATAGTACCAAAACGATAAAAAAAAAAACTTGTGTTTAAGAGACAAATATGTTTATCTAACCTTGATGAAAAATTACCATATTTTGATAGACTTACTCTGTAGACCTATTCTTACTCTCCATAAGAGACCTATAAAACCATAAGCCCCAATATCTAGAGATGTTCTTGATGACATTGAAAAATATACTGATTTCTCATACCTCCACCTTTGGGGTTTTAAACCTGCCACATAAAAGTGACACTTGAGGTAATGTTCACTGCAGTTCTTTAAAGGTGCTACACTGTAGCCTATGCACTGGTTGGGACTTTTAAAGTCTGTTATGTAGAACATGTAGCTTGATAATACAGATCAAGCTACCTTATTACAGTAAATTGAATAACATCCTAGTACATGTGGATGCTGAGAATTCTCGGGGGACATTTGGTACAGAGCAGCCACAGCCTTTGGCAGAAATGTTCACTGAAGAGACTTACATATTACTTACCAACCACTACTGTAAGGTCAGTTTATTCTAGCTCAGTGTCACTGTTTGATGGATATTGGATTATTTTATTTTGGATGAGACAGAAACTCTGCATGGGAAATTAAATACATGGCGTTACAACATTAACACATAGAAACACAATCAAATCAAATATATGTAAAAAGTTTTCTTATTGGCATGAGTGTAATCACGTTTTGTGCTGATTGACTTAAAACTGACTTAGCCTACAGTATAGGCTAAATTGCTATGAAGTAATCCGGAAATTACAGATACATACTTGTGAGTGACAATGCTAACAGCCGATGGAAATCTACAGTATTACTTTTAGAATTTTGGGGACACAAAACCTATATTGGGCCCCTATCAAAATGTTTCAGATTAATATAATGGACTACTAACTATACATTTCTGCTGTTATACAACAATTGTGCAGACTCTAGTTTTGGCCCTCATCCTTTTCCTATATTACAGTTATATTTCCTAATGGAAACACACCAGCATGTCAGACCAAAACAAATGTTGGCTACAGTATGTGGGCCACACGCACACATTAACATGCATGTGCGGCCAGCCCAGATATGAAAACGATTAACAGAGGAGTTTGGATTATAAACTTTAGTACATAGGTTATAATCCAAGATCCTCTGTTAATCGTTATGGCTATGATTATTACATATTATTATTATTAGTAGATTATTCTCTTCTGCAAAACAAATATACCTACAGTACAAAGAAAGTATAACCTTATCTTCTCAGGAAGCAATTACTCCACTATATATTTACAGAAAACTGTTTGCTGTTGCCTATTCATTGTTTAAAATATCATAGAGCATGTTTTACAAGAGCTGTATTTATAATTAGTTTTCAAATGCATATTATAGAAATAACTACACAATTGCTGACTTATTTTAAATATATGGTATGGTAGTCTAATAAAGAAATTACAAATTATCCAGGTTTCAGATATAATACTAACCCTACAAAGAAGTTACACACTGGGATATTTGTCTGCAGTAGTAGTGGGAAATTCAGATCTTCTGCGTGACCCGGATCTCTGATTCTCGTTCCCTGTAAAGAACCAAATCTTTTGGTTCTTTTGCATCTCTGTTGCTCAAGCTGGTGTCACGTGAGCAACTGAGTCACAGTTGTTAATATTGCATCTGGTTGTTGGCTCACTATGATAATCATTGCAGTTTTGCGTTTATAACAGCCAGATTGACGGTTCGAAACCAGAGCTTGAGAAAATGCTGGGCCAAACGTTAAATGCTGGGCCAAACGTTGTAAACGTTTGGCCCAGTGGATTAATTTACATACATTTTACAAAAGCTGAAGAATCAGATACTGTGATTCTTTTGAGTCCTGACTCCTGTCCATAAAACTTAGTAGCCTATGGTCACGTGAGCAACTCAGAGAGCCGGATATTTTTATTTGTTTGGGTCAGTGTGCCTTTTATCACTTGAACCTTTTCATCACAAATGAAAAACTGGATATTATTTTCACTGAAATTGCAGTCTGGTCAAAAGAGACTAGCCTATTGGAAGCACATTTACTATGCAGCTGGCATAGTATAATTATGAGACCGGGATGATGTGACAGAGCGCCCAGTAAATTAAACTTACTAACGGCCTACACACGTTATACCCACCAACCAAATTTAAATATGCTTCCTCATAACATGCGGCTTACATGCCGCTTAATGGACATTATAGGATATGATGAATAGTTAAAGTCAATAACAAACTCAATCTGAAGACATTTCAAGTTTTATGTTCACAATGACCCATGTATTGCTCAAGCTACTGTAGCTCTAAGCTGTTTATGATCTAATGCTGGTATCACATAGGCTACAAATGTGCACTTTTGTCAATATGGATGACATGCTACACATTGTTAGAACAGTTAGATTAGATTATTAGGTTTTGGTTGCATATATTGAGATATTTTGATTAAATTATATTCAAGAGAGTACATGGTTTTGTACATTGACTGTCATTGTTCTTTTAACATGCTAATTTGAGAAATATTCAGGTTTAGTTTGGATCTGTCTGTCAATTCGTCATTGCCAGTTCCTCATAAAATTAACATGCAGGTTTAAGTTGAAGCCTCTACAAAATATTCAAGAGACAGAAGCCGGTGAATCTCTCAGAAATACTTCAAGGCTTGACAGCTATTATAGATTGTAATTTGAATAACAATATAGAGGGCAGCATGAAGCAGTCCATGATGGCTTTAATCACAGTCAAAGGAGAGTGTGAAAATAAATGTTGAATGGTCAGTACAATGAATATTATTGAATGTGAAGGTGTGGATTAAGCTGGCAAGAACATATTTAAAAAATCCTTTGGATAAAACAGATAAAGTGGAGTAATATAAAACAAAGGGACACATATACATGTATGTACACTACAAAAATCTAAATCTTAACAAGTATATTTGTCTAATTTCTAGTAAAAATTTCTAACTACACTTAATATAAGACACAATTACCTAACAAGGTCTCTTCTATCCAGATGTCTTATTTCAAGAATTCTTACAATCAAATTTTCACTCGTTCTGGGAGATTTATTTACTTTTAATCTGAATCAATTATGCTACTTTGCTGCATGTAGTTTCCACAAAGTTAGGCTAAAGGAATGAATGACTGAAATGTGGATAATCTTACTGTTCTAACAACATGTAGCATGTCCATATTGACAATTGCATATATTACTAACATGTACGCGATATCAATAATCTGTAGATGAAGTGAGCGACTCAGTGGGCAATGTGAACATAATATTTTTAAACTTCTTGATGAGTTTGTGAATGAATTGTTTTACACTGCAAAACATTCCCTATCAAATATAAGGGCAAATATATTAGGATCTTATTTATGCTCAGAACAATCATAACTAGCTGCCAGTGCAGTAAGTGAAATTCTCTGGATAAGATTTCTTAAATTAAGTGCACAGTTACTCACATTAAGTCACTAGACAAGCCATTTATACTAGAAACAAGTCCAACTAGATTTTAAATCTAAAAACAAGATTATCACACTAAGTTAGATATAGCTTTTGCAGTGTAGGTTATACATAATATAGTAGTCTTTTTACTCTCCGTTAAGTGACATGTCAGCGGCAGCATGGTGCAAATTATACGGGTGGTGGGGTGGGCAGCTGGCAGTGGTACCGGCAGGCGAGTGCAAATACTGGGTGCTCTCTCATCCTCTCATACCCCCCCTCCCCCCCACCCTCCCCGGTACGTATCTTACACCACTGGTCACTCCCATACACTGCCTGATCTGGATGGCTAATCTTTTAACCAGGATATTCATCCCCAAAAGTACAGTTTTAACCTCCTAAAGAGTGACTTCTGTACAGTCTGGATATATAGCCAATTATCATAATATTGAGATAACATTGTAAACCCAAATTCACCCTAAAGGTCAACCAGCACAATGGGTATACAGCACTTTGGTGGGGAGAGAAAGAGGATCTGAATTTGCCCTGGCGAAGGTCAAATTGGCTGTTGGCGGGAACATGACAGCAAGGCAGAAGGATGTTGAGAACTTGCACAGTTCCAAACAAGGAAAAAGACCCACAATGTCACAGCTTCTACATTCTTGTTTAATCACTGTAGTTGCTGCTACTTCAGACATATGGAATGCTAACTCAGGTAAATGGAATATAGGCTCACACATTTTGTCATATCGTATTTCTAGCACTCCCAAGAACACAGAAATTGCCTTTCTCAAAAATAGGTTTGAGCAGCGATGGTAATCTCCTTCACAATTTCAGTGATTGATTATAAACAACATAGCAATATGGAGCTTGCCAGGCCAGGCTCTTGAATATCACAAGACTAAATACTTGAATGCTTGAAGTCTAAATACATTTCAGTTTTCAGGTGAGTGAAAGTACTTATGTTTGAAACCAAAGCCACATTTTTCTGTAATAAGGTTTTCCTTACACTTGAATAAGGTTTCAGAATATCAATTCTCTGTTAGTGTACCTGACTTAACTTTGTCTTGATATTATCTTAATTAATGGATTAATGCTGGCACTATCACAATTTAAATATGGGTGCACTACAATGGTATTATACACATAACAGTGTGATAAAATAAAATAAATATAGGTATTAGGGGTTTTGAGAAAGGGTCAAACCAAGGCACATGGGCCAGATTAGGCCTCATGTTTTCTGTAATGGCCTGTTCTATATTTCCTATAACAAGCTGCACTACATTCTTGCCCACACAGCAAGATGCTGTGTTCTTATCATGCTCTCCACTCTCCACTACACTGACAAGTTAAGGTTTTCATATCACATCGACTCCTCACTCACATTTAGCTTCTAGCTAGTTAAAGGTAAGTCATTCTGAAGAAATCTTGGTGACATTTAAACTAGATTAAAACAAAACACCTCTCCCTTCAATGCCATGGAGTGCTCACTCAGAAGCTTCACCCCACACACTGTAAACGCCAATATTGCGAATGCAGAGAAAACTCTGTGGTGCATTCTGCACCACTTGATTTGTGTTCCTATTTACGGAGCCTGGGCTTTGTAGAAACACTGGATTATTATTTCAATTTCAATATCTACAGTATCAGAGAGTGATCATATTCATTTGTCGCCAAATAAAAGAGGCAGTCTATTATCTTGAATTGTATTATAGGCCTACATGTTATGTAGATTGTTTTGATGTATTGGACTACTGTATACTGTACTCTTTGGTCATGAAATTAACTGTTGCCTCTTGCTGCATAGGTAAGACTCAGTATTAATTAATGCTGTTTGCAATGTTTACTAGGGTGAAAGTGATAATATGTAGTTAATATTAACTATTTTATTTATGTATTAACTTAAAATTGGCTCCTGCATGATATACTTTTTTTAACATTTTGAGACATGCCACTGTGGAACTTACCCTTACCTGATAATGCTTTACTAACTCAAGGCCACAATATATAATCTCTTAGTTATTTTGTTTGTAAGCTTTTTATACAGTTAGCTATACATACATTCTGAGTGTTTTATTCAGCATGGGAGCACATATTATTGATGAATCAGTGGCTTGATTTCGTTCACCTGCGGGCCTACTTCAGTTTTTGTGCTTCTGCATTTTTAGTACAATGAGAAGTCTTCTGCTTCAGTTACTTAAGTTTAGCCCAAGGTATTGGGTACATCTGTAATTGTCTGCATTGTCTGTATTGTTGAAGAGGGAAGTATAGTTGCTTTTAATGTAGGTTATCCATTGCTTCAAGCTGTTACACGTTTCTTAAAAAAGAAAATGGAAAAAAAATATTTCTTACATTAAATTTGCACCTCACCACTGTTTTCACCCAGGAACACCACTGCAAAATATCTGTTAGAATCAACAGCAACATAATCAGAAGATGAATCAGCATTTGCCCCAAATATCTGCAGTATAGTATGTATTCTAGGCCCACTCACACACCCAATGTATTTTTCAATTTGACATAGGGAGTAGCGAGGCGGACTTAAGCGTCAAGAGTGTCAAATTGAAAGTGCAAAGGTTACCGTAGGGCACTGTGGTCCTATCTGGCAACACACAGAGCTCAGCGTGTCTCAGTCGAGTCCACCAGCGCTACAGGGTGACTGATGTTAAGAGCTTCAGACGGACGGAGGAGGACATAGCACATTAGGAGGAAAAAGGAGGACAGATATTGAGCGTGAAATGAGTAAGGAGTTCTTATTAAAAATCTCCATGCGCCCTGCTGAAGTTTAACTTGATGACATTAGATCTGCAGTGTGTCGAAATACTGTGAGCTTGAGCGTGTGCGTGTGTGTGTGGGAGGGTAGTGAGGATCCTCCAGCTAAATCAATTGGACAGGTGTGAGACTCCTTCGTGGTGAGGCTTCTGCGGAAGAGTTCCCCAGCGGTCGTCCTTTTGCGATGTACAGCAGCAAGTGGCCCTGTGCGGTACAGGAAGTGTCTGTTTGGACGTCCGGAGGCAGACCACCTCCGCGCTTTTCTGTTGCTGGGCCTTGTTTATTTAGCGGTGTGTCTATATATCGCACCTCGCCACAGGGATAATTAACAGGCCATTTCATGGGGGCCCGGGGCCTAGCCAACAAGGTGTGCTGTGCATTAATAGTCTATTGGGAATAGCTGGAGTCCCTCAGACCCTAGCCAATTAATCCTAATATAATTAGAACCTGCTAAGGCACAGGGAGTCAAGTATTTATATCAAAATCACTGGTGTTCCTTTTCATCACTTATCACCTCGCTGTACTGTTTTATATTAAACTCGGGTTAGTTTTTTGGATTTGATTCAAGGATATGTCTCCTCTAAATGATGAAGCAATGCCAATTAAACTATTTATGGACACTACAAGGTGAGGGGAACCAGCTGGAGTCTATGCTTTTTACAGGATAATATGTTACAAATGTCAATTTATAGAAGCCATATCACCTGTAAAATATGCACCATGAAGCAAGGGTGCTAAATTATCATCAATACATAAAACATTAAGTTAGAAATGAAAGGTTAGAGGGGTTTACAGTGATTTCTATATTATATAGTTCCCCTCAAGAGATCTACATTCATATTTAAATGCATAAGCTGTACTGCACTCTGTACTGTACACATGGAGTGCCAGCACATCCTTGTGGATGTCAGGTACAAACGTGCTACTGCATTGTGCTTATGTGGTATCTATTCACATTATAAGTCAAGGTTGTGATCATTTGTTAGTCATTAAATATAGACGAGCAGTAAGGCCTGGCTTGCGACGGCCACATAATACAGGGAGATAGAGTCAAGGGTTTCACAGAAGTTCTGTTTTCGTCACAACAGTAAATATGTTCATACGTGAAGCAAATTACAAGTGTAATTGAACTTGGAACAAGTAGAGTCATGTTCTTGGCTTCTCTCTCTCAAGGATATTTACAGACACACTTACAGCTGTCACACTGTCCTTCCCCCTCGCTCTGCTCCTGGCTATAGCACACTGTCCTCGTCTCTCCATGATAACAGTCCTTACAG
>JAODUH010025206.1:836-18508 GCA_027564835.1 Typhlichthys subterraneus
CTTCACCTGGGCTAGCATAACTCAGTATAGCGGCCCTTCAGCACGGCTTCACCTGGGCTAGCATAACTCAGTATAGCGGCCCTTCAGCACGGCTTCACCTGGGCTAGCATAACTCAGTATAGCCGCCCTTCAGGACGGCTTCACCTGGGCTAGCATAACTCAGTATAGCCGCCCTTCAGGACGGCTTCACCGACAATGAAATCGCGCGGTCATGAACGAGTCAGTGCGTTCGTGAGTTTACGTGCACTTCAGCCGACAGACAGACAGACAAGCAGACACAGACAGACAGACTGACAGACAGGCATGAGTGATAGGTTTAAGGGAGGTTTAAGGGAGGTTTGAGGTAGGTTTAAAGCAGGTTTAGGGACAGTTTGTGTCCACACTGGTTTTAAGCGGCTACAGTGAACGGCTCACAGCAGTCTGGTCAGTGGTCGGTAAAGCCTTTCATTGATTTTCCCTTTATTCTTCCTCTCTCTCTCTCCCTCCCTCCCCCCCCCCTCTCTCTCTCCCTCCCTCCCTCCCTCCTTCTCTCCCTCTCACTGTCAGTCAGTGGATGTTTAATCCAATCATCCATCATGAGAGCTCACAGTGAGACACGGGGAGGAAATGAGGGGGAGAGAGAGAGAGAGAGAAAGTGGGGGGAGGAAAACAATAGAGAGGGATAGGGGTAGGGATGATAGAGAGAGAGAGAGAGAGAGAGAGAGAGAGAAAGTGGGGGGGGGAAACAGAGAGAGGAATAGGGGTAGGGATGAGAGAGAGAGAGAGAGTGGGGGGGGGGAACAGAGAGAGGAATAGGGGTAGGGATGAGAGAGAGAGAGAGAGTGGGGGGGGGAACAGAGAGAGGAATAGGGGTAGGGATGAGAGAGAGAGAGTGGTGTTGTGTGGCGATGCCCAGCAGAGCAACACACCAAGATACTGTGTGTGTGTGTGTGTGTGTGTGTGTGTGTGTGTGTGTGTGTGTGTGCGTGCCTGTGTACACTAACGGCATGGTTACTGCTTGCAATTGCTTTTTACCCTCGAACCAGCGAGGGGCTACACTGCAACACACACACACACACACACGCACACGCACACGCACACACACACACAATGGAGAAAGAGTGTGTGTTTTAATTTACCACACACACACACACACACACACAGGCAAATTGAGTCATGAGTGAAGTGTTCTGTGATTGGTCCAACAGGTGCTCAAAGCTGTTTGCCCTGGCCTCGAGGGGGAGGGGAGGATCACCACGGTTACGGACAGAGTCTGGAGACCTGGACCGAGGGTCCCTGCCTGCCCTGTAGGTCCAAGGCAGTACCCCCAGGACCCGGACCTCTAAGCACCCCCACATCCCGTGGACAACAGCCTCCAATGCTACATGGTAAATGGACTGCATTCACACAGCACTTTTACAAGCTTCCGGCCACTCAAAGTGCTGTACAGCATGAAAGTCCTTCTAGGCAAGTCTCGCCACTGGCAGCCATCTTTGAACCGCCCCAGGCAGTCATTTAGGAAGACAGTATAGGCAGGTGCCTTATGTCAATGCAGCCACATGATTGGTTAAATAGGCTAATGCCTGGCAGTTATATAGCAGACGATTGGCTCTTTTGGAGTATGTCATGTGTTATTATATGGATATATGGATATTTGTGTTGCATGTTTGTTTTTCAGAAATATCCCATAGAGCTCCATTCAAAATTGTATGTTTCCTTATATAGTGTATCTGACAGCCTCACATTCACCCATGCACACACTCATTTATCCACCGATGGTGGGGAGAAAGCTCTGAATGACTGGTGCAGCAGGTTTTTATAGCAGAAGTCCTCACTGCTCACCAGCTCAATAGGATTTCGGCTGCATTTCTATGTGGGCTTAAGATACCATCGGGAGCCATAATTTACTTCGCATTAAATTCAGTGCAGACGTCACATCTTCGGAGAGTTGGGATGAAGGGACGGGGGCTCCTGTTCTTATCCGATTATCTACGCACGCCGGTACTGTACTATTTCCAAGGCTACACGGCATTGATTTGGGTGTTTAACAGATGATGTTCAGTGCCCCTAAACAAAGGGAGACAACCCAACAGTCTGGTAGAGTTAATGCCCCCTTCTGTCGAGAAGGCCATTGATTGGCTGAAGCACGGTGATGCAGGAGACTTTCATTCAGATGCTACAAGACATGCACGTTTAGCCGAGCGCTATTTATGTAAATGAGCTCACGCACATGCCCGCTGAATGCTTCTCCCACGGATGTTAGCGGCCACAGATCATAGTAGAGCGCTGGCTATAACATTATGGCTTGGATTGTCATTGTAACACAATACCAAAAAGCTTTGTTGTTTCAACAAGATTTCTTTTAAATTTGAGAACGGAGAAGTAATACTTACTATAGTATACTCTATTTGTGATCATTAATAATCACAATCATCAATAATACAATTTTAAAAAGTATCAGTGTTAACACTAATAATACTAATATTAAATGCTAGTCTCATCCTCTCACATTCATTAGCACTACGTCACATAAACGACTCAGCATGTCAGCACTGTCAGCTGTCAGGACCTGGAGTCGTAGATTTTCACTGGTTCTCAGCAGTGTTACTCACAAGCCTCGGTACATACATCTGGCACGATGCGGCGATTTAATGACTCATTTAGTAAACATATTTAATCATGGAAAATTATAAAAACCTGCAAACAGCCACACCGGCATAGCATCCCAAAACATTTCTCCAGTATTTTTTAAACGTAGGTTTTACGCCAAATTTGGTAATTAATTATGAGGTTGGTCGTTGTGCATGTCAATCAAAATACCTCTCCTATCATGTATGCGGGTCTTGAAACAGCTAGCCTGGTGCTGTGTGCAAGACTTTACGCTCTGCCAGACTACATCTGTAGTAATGCTGGCACAGACAACTGTGTCTCTCAGTAGAGCTAAGGCCTGTTAGACAGGCATGTGCTTCTCATATCCAGAGACAGGCCACATATCGGGCTTTTCCCCAGGCACATTTGGCCTGGTACCGAGATGGCCAGCGTGAGCAGGGCCCGCCTCTATGTGGGCTGCTGTGACGTTATGAGCTTCCAAGTCATCAGTACATGCCGAGCGAAAACGAACAACAAGTGTAAAAATAAATCTATAAGAGAAAGTTGTAGTTGTAGCGACAATACAGCAGAAATCCTAGCATGGCAGACAGACACATCTGTTGGTGCGACACACTGAACAATATTTAGGCTATTTTCAGTGTTTCTCTTAATTACAGTAGGCTACCATTTGTTTTATTTTTTCCAAAGATCGACTAAGTAGCCTATTCACAAGACCACAGCCAGCCTGTGCAATACAGGGCTAGTTCATGCCGAATGCTAATGCTCAGCGCTGTGATGTGGAACCAAATGCCCATGACTGCTATGACGTTTGCCCCCAAAAACTCTAATTAGGCTCCACCCCTATTGCTGTAAATGCGCTTTGAGCAGTTTCAGTCTAAATTAATGAGGGCCATTCTACAGTACTGTATCCAGCTCTGATAACACACCCATGGTAATACATCCATGGTAATGCATCCATGGAAACACACCCATGGTAACACACCCATGGTAACACATCCATGGAAACACACCCATGGTAACACACCCATGGTAACACATCCATGGTAATACATGCATGGAAACACACCCATGGTAACACACCCATGGTAACACACCCATGGAAACACACCCATGGTAACACATCCATGGAAACACAGCCATGGTAATACATTCATGGAAACACACCCATGGTCCAGACTGGGCCAAGGACATTGAAGTGACTCCTGTCTGCAGACATGCCTGGCGCTCAGGTGGGTTGGGGGATCCTGTTTGTTCCTCCATAGACGTTGTTAGACAACCCCTGCCTAGGAGCTCCGCATGCACACACACACATGTATGTGTGTGTGTGTGTGTGTGTGTGTGTGCTGATCCTCACCAGCTGAGGAGAGCTAAAGCTCAGGAAGTGTTACGCTGTGAGCACACATGGTAAGGTGACTTGGCTGCTGTCTCGAACTGTGTGTGCGTGCAAATCCATCCTGCACAGCTTGGGGGGAATACTAATTCAACAGGGAAGGAACGGGAGGTTTGGCGGAGGCATTTTGACTTCCTGCAGACAGCGGGTTTTGCTCCCAGCGTTCCGTGTACCCTGTTCAAATAACAGCGTCTTCTGTTATTATTAGCAGGAGATAATTCTATTCTGCAGCAGAACATGGGAAGCTGTGCGTGCGTGTGTGTGCGTGTGTGCGCGTGCATGTGTGCGCGTTTGTGTGTGCGTGCGTGCGTGTGCGACTGCATGTGCCTGCGTGTGCCTGCGATTACTGCTCACGACGGCTGATGTCTGCAAAGACAACAGAGATGTTTACAACCCACAGAGATAGAAGATGTCTTGTGTAAAAATAATAGCGACATCAAGCTGCAGTTCGTTCTCCAGAGATATGAAGGCGACTGAATCAAATGCAGCAGAGCAGCAATATACATCTTGTTCCCATGGCCTTGTGCCCACGTGCACACACAGGCATGCACATGCACGCACACACACACACACACACACACACACACACACACTTACTGTAAATCAAACAGAAACAGAGACTTTTATACAATTAAACCTACAAACCCCCAGGAGAGGTAGGAAAAATATTGACGTGGAAATGTCATTAGCGATATATGCCCACCAATTAGCAATTTGGGTGCACAGCTTCGACCATGTTTGAATGAGGTCTTGGGGGCTGATTAAAACTGCAATGCAGTTGTTTTATAACTCCGAGAATGTCACGATTAAGTATGCACCACCAACGGTACACCATTTTTACATTGACCATCATCATTTTAAGCGTTATTTCTAACAAAACAAGCAGTCTGCAGGTTTTCACAACGTCCCTAACGCGTTATTATTAGAGTCTAATCTTCTCAGTTGCATCTCACTTGCTGATAGTGAGGTTGGTGGGACTGCGCCCATCATGTGTCTACCTTGACAAGCAAGGCAACATGGCGGTAATCGTCTGTTTGCCAGGAGCTCGTTCTCACCCTGAACCTTGTGACCCGTGCACACAGTGATGGCATTGTCTGTTCCAGACTGGATACAAATATCCAGATGATATTATGTTCCACATAAGCCTTACAGTAAACTTTCCACATGTGTGTTGGGTGGGATGGGGTGATGAATATATGTGTTGTTGTTTAGTCATGGTGCAAAAAACAAACTAAAAAACTAAAAAAGAAAGAAACTTTGAAACCCATTTTCCAAAATCACCAATTTGTTCAGGTCATACAAATTGTATACAATACAGCATAAGTTACTGGCAATGAAATTGGGGATGGCACCAATACGATAATGAGATAGGAAATCGGTCCGATACTGACTTAAATAGCTGGATCAGTATCGGTGACAATTGGATAGTTGTAAGCGATCGACGGGGCTGATACAATTAAATTAATTTACACGCGTAGGTCTACTGTCAAGCATCAGCCATGTCTAACCTGCCCAGGCCACACTATCAGCAGCAGGCTTATAAAATGCAGCCAAGTCCTAAAATAAAGATTGGCTGTCATTTACTTTGCAATTTAACTTAAAACTTTAATTAACACTGGAATTGTATCGGTACTCGGTATCGGCCGATACCCAAAGTGCCAGTATCTGTATCGGTATTGGGACTGAAAAAACTGGATTGTGCCATCCCGAAATGCAATTACATGTTTTACTATTGCCCTAATAACTTTAGAAAGAACCAAAACACTCTTGACCGACTGAAAACCATTAGATACATCCCTTACCTTGAGCCCAACTGTACAGAAACCAATTACACTGAGTCAAAAGCAGTTTACATGCATAATTGTCATTCCAACTGAAATCATTGAATGGACTGCATTTATATAGTGCTTTTCTAACCTTCTGGCCACTCAAGGCACTGTACAGTATTGCCTCACACTCACACACAAATTGTGATTGCTGCTGTGCAAGGTACAACCACCTGGTTATTGGTTATAGGTGTCTTGCTCATGGACACCTCGACACTGGTGAGGAGTTAGCCAGTCTGAACCAGTTACTTCTGGATCACCTGTTTCCCCGCTCTACCCATTGCGCCACTGTTGCCCATTCCGACAGAGGATCTCAGGTTAACTAATATGGTCTGGTCTGGTGTTTATATACGTCGTCACAATTAAACGGCATAGCTGTGTAATATGCACACATTACATGTAATATAACTGGTCCTACTGTTGGAATTCTTGAATTGAATAAAAACTTGGTTGATGCACAGATCATTCACATACTGTAGTTGGCGGAGGATATATGGCTCTACATCAAGTACTCTTCACTTAGACTCAGCCTCCTCCAATAATCAGCACTACGTCACATTAGCAACTATGTGCTGTATGTCATTATTCATTGGCTGCTTGCACTGTCACTCACTCAAGTCTGTATACATAATTCCAGTAGAATGCTATTGCAGTGCTTTATTTACTAATTTAAGGTGTTACATTTATTTGAAGCATTAACTGTATCGTACTTCTCTAACAGATTTACAAGACCTGTAAACAGCCAGCTCGTGTTGCTAAGTTTCCCAACGGATTCCTCATTGTAAATGGTAAATGGGCACATTTAATTTAAGAGTTAAATCTTAGTACTGTAGGTTGAACTCTATTCGTAGTATAGGCCACAGAGTGTTTTGTTTGTTCCATAAACATGGGGCGAAGGAACTTAGAAGAAGTCTTACCCAGCTCTGTGTTGACCGGTGTATTCTCTAGTACAGCCTAATCCATGTGCCTGAATATGTGTTGTGTCGAATTGAAGAAGATACAGATGACATTTTGAAAGAAGTGCTTTCTAGATAAACAAGAGGGCATGTTGCGTAAACCTCACAGAAAGAGAAAGTGTTCCTACTGGGATTATTGTTCCCTGCCTCCCTGGGAACAGAATCACTTTGTTTTTGGTGCATAATAAAACAATGCTGATTGATGCTTCTGGTGTGTGTAAATGGACTGCTTTTATATAGCGCTTTTATCCAAAGCGCTTTAAAATATTTGGCCTGACATTCACCCAGTCACACACACGTTCATACACCGATGGTGATTGCTGCCATGCAAGGTGCAACCAACCACCAGGAGCAGTTAGGGGTTAGGCATCTTGCTCAAGGAAGCTTACAGGTAGGTCAGCACCGGGGTTGGAACCCAGGCCACTATGCCACGTCCTTCCCAGCAGGGAAGGACGTGGCATAGTGGCCTGACATCCAGACCACTATGCCTTCCTGTCCCCCTCATTGTAAGTTCAACGTCCGACTTGGTCATTGAGTCATGCTGTTGGTCCTCGTGCATGTCAATCAAAATGCCTCTCCTGTCAAGTAGGCGGATCTTGACGAAGTTAACCAGTGCTGTGTGCCAGACCTTACGTAGCTCAAGACTACGCTTCCCTTAATACATGTTTTGTACAGACTTGGTACAGGAGCTGTGCAGAATACTGCCTTGTCTCAAATCAATTCAGAATTCACAAACAAACTTAAACGTTTAAGACGTAGTGCAGAAGACGCAGACGAGACGTATTTGGGTTAAACCGACAACAAGGTATTTTTATCGTTTAATGAAAAGGTTTAAATCACCCCTCTGCAAATTACTTTTCAATTGGTTTGGGCTTTTTCAGTTCCAACTGAGTTGTTTATAAGGAGCATATTTTCTCGGTTTGGCATTTAACGAGGTTCTAATGGGAATATTATGCTCCATGTTAAACCCTGCTACAGTGATCGACCAATTGCAATGGTGGATCACAGGGGTGATATGCCTTGGGTCAGCAGGTTACTACACCTATGAAGGTCATGTTTGTCCATGCACGCACACACACAGACACACACACACACAGTGCCTTGGGTCAGCAGGTTACCACACTGAAGGTCACATGTGTGCACTCATACACACACATACACACATACTTCACCTGCCATCACGTACATGCAACACACACACACTCACACACTCTCTCTCTTCCTCTCTCTCTCACACACACACACACACACACACCCACCCACACACTTAACCTGCCATCCCATACGCACAGACCTACACATAACATAAATACTTCCAGCCCATAATGACCTAACAACCTATTGGCTGCTATCTGCTTTCAAAATGAAACCAGCCATGGTGTGTGTGTGTGTGCACGTGTGCGTGCGTGCGTGTGTGTGTGTGTTTGTGTGTGTGTGCGTGCATGTTATGTAAGAATGGAGGTGCTGATGACAGCATGACGTTTCAGTCTGAGGAATCTGCGATTTCTAAACGCTGAGTCAAACTTTAAACTGTACAATGTATGCCGGTGTGTGTGTGTGCGTGCGTGCGTGCGTGCGTGTGCGTGTGCATGCGTGCGTGCGTGCGTGCGTGCGTGCGTGTGTGCAAGGCCTTCACTTTGTAAGCCTACCTCTTTGTGTTCCCAACTCTATGTACTGGCATGCAATTTAGCATATCGCATGTGATTGTATGTACAGGGTGCGATTTGCCAGGGGGATTTCCACCCCTATGGTCTGTGTCCCTGCCTCTGCAGAAGTATTTTTATTATCTGGGGGTACAAGATTTATCCCCCCATCATAGTTTTTATTGTTGCAACTTTACCAATATGCCATATAAATCACAAAACATACAAATATTTAAAATATGTTTTATGTTTCTCCTTTTAATCCGTGACCGTGATTGCATTTCTTCCAGCCCGGACTGGATTGGTCTAATTGGCCACTGGGAGAGGCGGGACATTCCTGGTGGGCCGCAGCCAATGGTGTGCCAGGCCACTAGCAGCCGTAACTGTCTGCGCGAGAGACGTGTCTGTCAAGACAGCAAAGTTTAGAGGGGAACGTTTGTGTGTTGTATATTTCACATTTTCAAAGCCGGTATGCCTAGCGCTCTTTAAACTCTTTAAACAAATGAAAAGCAGGATCATTTGGTTTTGCTTTAAGATGGCGTTCAGGTTAAGTGTCAAGACATGGGGTGCTTGGTGCTTGCATTTAGACCATAACATGCCAATTAACAGACATGTTGATACTATAGCTAAAGTAAACGATCTGGCAACAAGAAGTGATCTGCTACATAATCTATCCTAAAGCATGAAGGTAACATGATTTGTGTGGGATCTCATAACTGCTCTTTCCAGATGATGTGGTCCTGATGGCATCATCAGTCCATGACCTCCAGCGCTCACTAGATCGGGATGAGGATTAGCAACCTGAGGCCATGGTTCTCAGCAGGAAACTGATGGAGTGCCTACCCCAGGTCGGGAATGAGTCCTTACCCCAAGTGAAGGAGTTCAAGTACATCGATAACCCAATAATTAATTCATACATATGTTTACATTATTTTATGTAGTTTAATATATAAAAAGAAGTAATTACAAAATGTTGAAACCAAAACAAACCAGCATGTTTTTGTCATGGTTTGACGAAGCAGCAGGTTCATTGGCGCCGGTGAGCATACTTTTCGAGTCTGTTTGTCATCGGGTCATTTCGGAACTGATCTCAATTTATTGGTTTTGAATTTATGAAAATTGGGTCGGGTGAAAAATGCTGTTATTAATTTCAGATCGGGTCCAATTTGTTTGACCCATGAATACATCTAGTGAGAAGCCAAGTCATCCGTAGAGGAGGAGGAGTAGAGCCGCTGCTCAGAGCCAGTTGAGGTGGTGTGGGCATCTGGTAAGGATGCCCCCTGGGCGCGTCCCCAGGGCGGTGTTCCAGGCAGGTCCAGCTGGGAAGAGGCCTCGGAGAAGACCCAGGACTAGGTGGAGAGATTATATCTCCACACTCTCCTGGGAACGCCTTGGGATCCCTCAATCAGAGCTGGTTAATGTAACTCAGGAAAGGGAAGTTTGGGGGCCTCTGCTTGAGATGCTGCCCCCGCGACCCGACCGCAGATAAGCGGTTGAAGATGAATGGATTTATAATCTACCCACTGGGAAAACGTAAAACTTGTGCCAGTATGACAATGGAACATGTAGGCTATAATTTCCCAGTAAATGTCCCAATCCGACCCTGCTCCCAGCCAGTGCACCGTCACAACAGATCTAATGTTGAATGAAAAATGTATCCTTTTTCTCGTGGGTGTTTTGTCACCATTTCATTCTGCCTGCATCACATCCCTGGTCACCATGTCACGTAGCAACTTTGTAGGCTACATAACCTGGCCTATAAATGAACACAAAGCGCTTCAAACTGAGAACAGTCCAAAGCAGATATAGATTGACTATCACAAAGGCTAGATGACACCGTGGACACACGTTTATCCCGGTTTGTTTGTTATGCGTAGCCTCCATTTCAGGATTTTGAAAATATCCTGAAAATGCACAAATTTGTTGTTATACAACATACGTTTGTAATTATTATTTTATAAATGTTGGTTTGGCAAAAGCAATTATCTACTGTATGTCCACTGTAGTTCTTTATTTGTTTTCATGAGAAACAAACAAACATCCAGCTCTCTGCACTTTTCACAAATCGCACTGTGTGTGTGCTTGTGCGTGTGTTTGTGTGTGTGCGTGTGCGTGTGCGTGTGCGTGTGTGTGTGTGCCTGCGTGTGTGTGTGTGTGCGTGTGTCGGCTGTATTTGAGAGACAGGATGCAAAGGAGAGAGGAGGGAATACGGGATTTGTCTTGACCCCAGAAAAAGTCGTCATGACAACTTGTCACTGGGGCTTTCTGTGTGTGTGTGTGTGTGTGCGTGTGCATGCATGTGTGTGTGTGTGTGCGTGCAAAGTAGAAAGCGCCAGTGTTACAAACTCTAAATCAATATAACCCCCCTCTCTCTATGGAGCACATATAATGAAAAACATTACAGAGAAAGGCAAATATTACTGTTGGGACTCTGTCTGAAAGCAAACAGGCTTCCCTCTCTCACACACACACACACACACACACACACATGCACACACACTCACGTGCACGTGCACACAAACACTCACATGCGCGTGTACACACTCCTGACAGAGGCAAACAGAGAAACAGTGTTCATTCTTCCAAATTATTCCCAGTGGAATTATCACATTATGGTGTGTGTAGCTAACCCTTGTAATCAATACTAATCACACATGTACAGAATACCACCAAGCCCAGCTAATTAATACGCTTTGTACACAGCCCTACACACACACCCCTGCACACACACACACACCCTACACACATACACACACACCCCTACACACACACACACACACAAACACACACACATACACCCATGCACACACACACACACATACATACCATGCCTGTGAAATCACTAATTTCACTGTAAAACAATGGATAGGTGTGTTTCTATATCTATATTTTTGTCCTCTCTAACAGACAAGATACATTTCCTAAATATATTTAGATGGCTAAAAACGTATTTAAAGGTCAAAATTTCAGAAAATATTAATAATAATATTAATAATATATATTTGTTTTTTTTTACGGTATGGCAATGCAATAAACAATCTAAAATTGCCAATGAGGTGTCACTAATGCATGAGGAGACCACGGGGGAGTCTGTGGCGATGAGCTCCAGATTGGCACGTGGACAGTTACCAGTCAGGTATCATCTGGATGAATGTCCAAACACAATGTCGTCACCTGAATGACATGAATACAAATATACTTTACCAGCCAGATGTTATTTAGTCTGGGACACAGCACTGACTAACTGCGTCAGTACCCGCCTAGTGACATGCGAGGTGTTTTTATTGACAACGATCAAATTTAACCGACGTTAAACTTGTTATGAGGACAACTAAACAACACAGTCTGGCTGTTTTACAGGTATTATAAATCAGTAATATTATAGACTTTACAGTTACTGATTAAAATAAATTGAACATTTTAAATGAGTAAATATAGCACTGCGCTATAGTTGCACCGACATTACAGAGACAAGTGAGTGACAATGCTAACAGATATCGACAGTATTACTTCCCGAAAGTCAGAGAGTAAAGTGTTGAGTTTAGAGGGTATATGCATCAGAAGTTCAGCAGAGTTTAGCGGAAGAGGCGGAGCCTATTTTAATAGACTTCCTTCACTGGCAGTTTAAGTAAGAGGGTGGCATGGGTGAGGGGGAGGAGCCAGAGATCTGCGTGCAGGCCAATCAGGTGAGGGGGCGGGGCACGCGGTCACTCTTAGTGTGTCTTTGATCGGCACAAGGTTTAGCTCAACAGCTCAGTAACCCTTGCCATGCATGTGCACGGGAGAGGCAGGCGTGTGCACATCAGACACATAATGCCATAAAACTAGTTATTGTCCGTCTTTCTTCTATCTAAATAGACAGATATATAATATGTAATCAGAGGTTTTAAAAGCAGGGTGCGTGGAGGTTTTTTTTGTTTTTTTTTACATAAAGCAGGTCGCTTCTTTCCGCTATCCACAAGAGACACGGCGGACGGCGCAGTGTTGCGGAGCGCGCTCAACAGATGGGTGTGAGAGGGACAGGGGAGGAGAGGAGGACGACAGCTCCTCCTCGCGCACGGTGCGGACGCGGGACGGAGGTGGTGATGCGCGGCACTGCGGCATGCGCGGTATCCCTTTACGCTCATCGGTGGTGCGTGAATGAAAACAAGAAGCCGCTTGACCCCTCTCTCCCCACCCCATGGTCTCCCCCTACCCACCCCATGGTCTCCCCCTCCTCACCCCATCACGAAGGAAAAGAAACTCGCTCCCGTGTGTGCGGTTGTGCGTGTGTGTGTGTGTGTGTGTGTGTGTGTTCATATCAGACCTCGTCATTACACGCAGAATTCCTACAGTATGAATAAGGTTTTTTTTTTTTTTTTATCTGTATGCAAGGACACAGATTAATCTGAGATAGATAGACACACTTAAAACACATATTCAAGAACATACCAGCAGCTATTATTGTGTGTTGTAGCCTAACTATGAATGTGAAACATATGAACAACTAAACTGACGGCATCGTTGACGACAGTCCAGAGATCCCTCCCCGGTGAAGCGGGCCCGTCCCCGGAGCTCGTTAGCATTCCGCCAGGGAACACACGCGTTTGCAGAGGCGCGGCCTTGTATGCCGCCCTCGACCGTGTGGTGCCAGGAGACGCATCTCGATATTAACCGGAACACAGAAGATAAACTACATGTAGTTTATCTTTACGCCTGGTTGTGTTTCACCTAGGACCAGAACCATGAATGCTGTTGTGTGAGTGACAGAGAGAGAGAGAGAGAGAGAGAGAGAGAGAGCGAGAGAGAGCGAGAGAGCGTGTGTCTGTGTGTGTGTGTGTGTGTGTGTGAGAAGGGGAGATAGAGTGCGAGCGTGTACAGTAGCTATTAAGGGAGGGGAGTAATAAAAGTGTCTACAAGGCAGCCAAGGCGGCGTGTGTGTGTGTGTGCGTGTGCGCGCGTCTTCCGTTGTGGTCACTGCGCAAAGTTGCACGTCTGCCAGAGTAACCCTCCACTCCCGACCCCCCCGCCCCCCCCCGGTCTAATATGTATCTGGGCCTGGTTCTGGCACTTACACACGCACGATCGACCTGTACGTCGGTCCACCAGCGGCTCTGCAAAGAGGCGACTGTGTGTCGGGGCTAACGTAGACTCGCGCGCACGATTCTGAAAACGATAAAAAATATGACATAAATGTATAACATCATAATACAAACTCACACGAAGACCTATCTGGTCGCGGTGTGTTTAAAACTCTTCCGTCTCTCTGTTACACAATGAGCAGAGAGCATCGGAGAACATCGGAGCACCCCCCCCCCCGGTTAAACGGAGCTTGGCGCAGAAACGCGCTCGCTGCGTACGGTTCTCCCCCAGTTCCTAGCGGGAGGTGAGTGGGGGAGGGAGGAGGAACGAGGTGCTCAGTTACCTGCTCGCTGTCAGCACGAGTTATTCGATGCGGTGGTAATTCCCAGCTTCGTTACCGCGATGTGCGTTAAGTTCCGCGTACATGGCACGATACGGCGGAGACAATCCTTCACATCTCTCCTGCGCGACACGTTTTCCCTCTCAGGGCTCCTCAGGAAAAAAATCCAGAAATGAAAAGGAAAAACAAAGAGCAAAAACAAACACTAACAAATGAAACAACGGGAGAAATAAAACGTTAAATCATAAAATAGCGCATCCACAAAGAAAATATATAGAGAAAATGTTAACGTAAAATAATAGAAACGAGACACAAAAAAATAAATAAAAAAAAAGACCAAAAAAAATCAAAATAAAAGGGCCGCGGTAACAGATGTCCAGGTTGGTGCTCACGAGCAGCCGGAGTGTTCCGTGATAATTCCCGGTGGTAGCTCCATGTTATTCCAGCCGCGGTTCCCTGGTAGAGCGCCGCAGCGGAGACCAAACAGGTTTTCTAGCGACTGCCGTTACTCCTGGTCCTGCTCCACTCCGCCGCGTCTGTGCACGAGGAGCAAAAACACCTCGGAACAATTCTTATTCCCCTTCGCCGGGCCGTCATCTCATCCTGAAGTGCATGTGTGTGTGTGCGTGTTCGCCAGAGAGCTCTGCCGGCCACGGTAGCTCCGGTATCCACGGGCAGAGCGGGATCTCGATCCTGCAGTTGAGTCGCCACAGCGCAACGAACAGGGGGATGCGCGCTCCCGCGTTTCTCCGCCGGGGAGCTGGGAGGCGCGCTCAATGCTACTGACGTCAGCAGGCACGATTTTTTTTTCCTCCGAATACAGCAAGCAAAGAGTTTTTTCAGTTTCTCTCTCTCTCTCTCTCTCTCTCTCTCTCTCTCTCTCTCTCTCTCTCTCTCTCTCTGTCGCTGGCGCGCACGCAGTGAATTGTACGGTCGCTTGTCCATGTCAGTCAGACATGTCATCCCATTTACCAGCAAGTTAAATCTAAAATTATAAGAAGAAAAAAAAAGATTGCCCTGTTGTCTGCTGGAAATGGTTGGAAAATAAAGGTATTCACTTTACATAGTTAAATAGTTATAAATAGTTGTCTCAACACTAAGAAACCACCCATCCACCTATTCTTTTCTCCATCCAACCATCCACCCATCCATCAACCTATTCATCCATCTGCCTGTCCATCCATCCATCCATCTATACCTCCATCCATCCATCCATCCATCCATACCTCCATCAATCCATTCATCCATCCATCCATACCTCCATCAATCCATTCATTCATCCATCAATCCATACCTCCATCCATCCATCCCTCCATCTACCTGTCCATCCATCCATCCATCCATCCATCTACCTGTCCATCCATCCATCCATCTGTCCATCCATCCATCCACCCACCTATCCATCCATACCTACATCCATCCCTCCATCTACCTGTCCATCCATCCGTCCATTCATCCATCCACCCACCTATCCATCAATACCTCCATCCATTTATCCCTCCATCTACCTGTCCATCCATCCATCCATCCGTCCATCCGTCCATCCACCCACCTATCCATCCATACCTCCATATACCTGTCCGTCCATCCATCCATCCATCCATCTACCTGTCCATCCATCCGTCCATCCATCCATCATCCATCCATCTGTCCATCCATCCGTCCATCCATCCATCCAGTAATCCATCCACCCATTCATCCATCCGTCCATCCAACCAATAATCCATCCATCCATCCATCCATCATCCATTAGTCCATCCATCCATCCATCCATCCATCCAATAATCCATCCATCCATCCATCCATGCATCCATTCACCCCCTCAGGTAATTTTCAGGCGAACTTTTAAAAGGCTTTCAGGCAAAAGGTTCTAATGTGTGAATTTACAACATATGTGTGCGTCACATCATCTGTCACAGAGCTGCATGGCAACTGATGTCACGTCCAGTGTGTCTGAGAAAGGGCACGCACACACACACTAACAAACGCACGCACATGCACATGCACGCACACACACACACGCACGCACAGAGAAAGGCCAATTGCTCCCATTCAGCACACTGTATGACAAACCACACTGTAAAGACCAATCATTTCTGAATAACAAGCTAGCCTATTGGATAACACGTCTATTGATAGCAAGCTAGCCTATTGGATAACAAGTCTATTGATAACGAGCTAGCCTATTGGATAACATGTTTATTGATAACGAGCTAGCCTATTGGACAACAAGTCTATTGATAACGAGCTAGCCTATTAGATAACTTGTCTATTAATAACGAGCTAGCCTATTGGATAACTTGTCTATTGATGACGAGCTAGCCTATTGGATAACTCGTCTATTAATAACGAGCTAGCCTATTGGATAACACGTCTTTTTATAACGAGCTAGCCTATTGGATAACTCGTCTATTGACAACGAGCTAGCCTATTGGATAACTCGTCTATTGATAACAATCTAGCCTATTGAATAACAAGTCTATTGATAGCAAGCTAGCCTATTGGATCATACGTCTATTGATGACAAGCTAGCCTATTGGATAGCACGTCTCTTGATAGCCAGCTAGCTTATTGGATAACAAGTATATTGATAATGAGCTAGCCTATTGGATAACACGTCTATTGATAACAAGCTAGCCTACTGGATAACACGTCTATTGATAACGAGCTTGCCTATTGGATAACACGTCTATTAATAACGAGCTAGTCTATTATATAACATGTCTATTGGTAACAGGCTAGCTTACTTGATGACGTCTATTGTTAATGAGCTAGCCTATTTAATAACAAGCCTAATGATAACGAGCTAGCCTATTGAATAACACATCTATTGATAACGAGCTAGCCTATTAGATAACTCGTCTATTGATAACGAGCTAGGGTATTGAATAACACGTCTATTGATAACGAGCTAGCCTATTAGATAACTCGTCTATTGATAACGAGCTAGCCTATTGGATAACTCATCTATTGATAACGAGCTAGCCTATTGGATAACAAGTTTATTGATAACGAGCTAGCCTGTTGGATAACACGTCTATTTATAGCAAGCTAGCCTATTGGATAACAAGTCGATTGGTAATGAGCTAGCCTATTGGATAACAAGTCTATTGTTAACGAGCTAGCCTATTGGATAATACGTCTATTGATAACGAGCTAGCCTATTGGATAACAAGTCTATTGTTAACGAGCAAGCCTATTGGATAATACGTCTATTGATAATGAGCTAGTCTTGGATAAAAAGTCTATTGATAATGAGCTAGCATATTGGATAACAAGTTTATTGATAACGAGCTAGCCTATTGGATAACAAGTCTATTGATAGCAAGCTAGCCTATTGGATAATACATCTATTAATGACGAGCTAGCCTATTGATAACTCGTCTATTGAGAACAAGCTAGCCTATTGGATAACAAGTCTATTGATAGCAAGCTAGCCTATTGGAATATACGTCTATTGATGACGAGCTAGCCTATTGGATAACACGTCTATTGATAGTGAGCTAGCCTATTGGATAATACGTCTATTAATAATGAGCTAGCCTATTGGATAACACGCCTATTGATGACGAGCTAGACTATTGGATAACACGTCTATTGATAACGAGCTAGCCTATTGGATAACACGTCTATTAATAACGAGCTAGCCTATTGGATAACACATCTATTGATAACGAGCTCCTATTGGATAACAAGTCTATTGATAGCAAGCTAGCCTATTGGATAACTCGTCTATTGATAACGAGCTAGCCTATTGGATAACACGTCTATTGATAGCAAGCTAGCCTATTGGATAACACGTCTATTGATAACGAGCTAGCCTATTGGATAACTTGTCTATTGATAACAAGCTAGCCTATTGGATAA
>JAODUH010025217.1:0-24166 GCA_027564835.1 Typhlichthys subterraneus
TCTCTCTCTCTCTCTCTCTCTCTCTCTCTCTCTCTCTCTCTCTCTCTCTCTCTCTCTCCCCCTCACAATCTCTCTCTCTCTTGTTATTCAAATCTACTAAGTGCTGGTGTTGTCAAATGAGCTGACTTTGCAGTTTCTCTTGTTTCCACTCATCCTCACCATCTAAGCCCGAGAAAGAGGGTCTTGTGCTCCCCACACCCACACCCCCCCACCCCCCCACACACACACACATAAACACTGACCTATACACTGGCAGCCGCCCTCGGACGCATGCCTGCACGCACACACACACACACACGCTCGCACGCGCGTACACACACACACAAGCATGGGAGGGAAAGACCGGGGATGATTTAACTTCTTCTTCTAGTGTTCTAGCGATAGCGAGGGCAGAGTTGAGCGAGAGGCTGTGAAGCGGGAACATTAAACACTTTCCCCCCCAGTGGAGATGACACCCCATTGGCTGGCTCAGTGGGGAGCAAAGCCCTTTTTTCATTCGTGCAGATTTACTCTCTGCCTACACGCGGACAAAACGGACTGGGGGGTCTCGTCACGAAAACATCCGGACACACATCCGAGAACTTGTTGCCTTGAATGTGTGGCCCTCGCAGCTCATAAGGACAGGAGACGACAGTCTTTTACAGCATAATAAATATGGCATACTATGTATTATTTAACTAAAGGTAACCTCGGCGATTGTAAGCTGATACGCCGTCCAGCATATTCGGCTCCTCGCGGCCCGCTAGATAATCTGGTGTTTCTACAACACAGCCGTGGCTCTGTGAATGGGAACACGAACAAAGTGGTGCAGACCGCACCACATAACAACAATATCGTATATAGTGTTCTGAGGCATTGAAGGGAGAGGAGTTTTTGTTTAGACTGCAAATATAGACAGATAAAGATAGATACAATTACAAACATTCAGTATAATAAGTAAATACAGTATATTATTAGTAGTATATCATTTGTTATATGCTGCAATTTCAAACTAAATCCACAGTTAAGAGACAGTGCCAATGTGTCGAAAAGCATAAAGTTGAATTAGATTCAGCAGATTCTCTGAAGGAAACAGTCTTACCTCCAGTTCACTGATGGAGCCAATTGCGTACAGGCTGATGTGTGATTGGCTGCCTACGCTGCCCCCATCGGCAGCGTCCAGGGGGCTTAGGGAGAGCCCCAGGGGGCTAGCGGCGGGCTTCAAGGTCCTGGGCTTCTCGGGAGGGTCCACCAGCCCCTCCATGCTGACCGACGGGCCCAACGTCACGGTGGAACCAGCTGCCGCGCCGGTCCTCGCCGTCGTGTGGGGGTAGCGGAAGATCTTGCGCTGGGCCACGGCCCGCGGGCTGTTGGGCTTGGGGCTCATGGGCCGCGGGGGGCTCTCCAAGAGGCTCACGTCGGAGGGCAGGGGGAAGAGTTTGGCCCCAGTGGGGGCCTGCGGCTGGGCCATGCTGACTAGGAGGGGGGGGCTCGTGGGAGAGGGAGGGCTGGGGTAGCCGGGAGGATATAAGGGTGGGGCCTCAGAGTCGTCGGAGGAGGAGGGGGGGGAGGGGAAGGGGTCAGAGGTCAGCGCGGTGGGCGGGCCCTTTCTCCTCTGGCCCTCGGAGCTGCAGCCTGGGGCCATTGCCGCGCCGGCGTCCTGGGGAACGGCCCTCTTGTGGAGGGGGTCGGTGTGGCGCAGGGGAGACCCCGGGACGACGGTGCCCTGCTGGAGCAGAGGCGGGGTCACGTCTCCGCGGAGACGGCCCCCCGCCCTGCCGTTCCCCACCGACATGGTCCTTCTCAGCAGCATCAACTGCTCCGCCTCCTTGGTCCTCCTCAGCCTCCTCCACGGCTGCTTGGCCCGGTTGCCTGGGTCGCCCTCGGTCGCCGCGGCGACCTGCTCCTCCACGCCACGCGGCTCGAACAGGCTGGAGAGGGACCGGTGGGCCTGGGCGAAGCGCATGCGCATGTTGAGGCTGTCACTGCTCTTGCTGCGCTTGTAGGGATGCCTGTCGGCGACCAGCGGACCGTTGCCCTGCGACCCGTTGCCTAGCGACCCGTTGTCGACCGACCCGTTGTCGAGCGACCCGTTGTCGAGCGGCCCGTCTCCTTGGCTGCGGAGTTGGCGGACGTGTTGCGTGCGCGGCGTGGACGGAAAGAAGCCATACTCCTCTTCCTCGTACGTCTCGTCGGGGCGGCCGGCGGAACCCGAGACCCGCTGGTCCGTCTGGTCGCCGTCGTTGACGACAGGTTTGAGGAAAACCTCCTCCTCTGAGTGGTCGCCTTGGGAACCCCGCTCAGGCTCGGGCTCGGGCTCGGGGTGGACGGGCTCCCCCGTGTTGCACGCCCCTGGATCCCTGGGGCGGTCATCCCCACCGCCGCCACCGGCGTCGTCGCCGACGCCCCGTGCGACCCGAGTGCCTTTCGCCTTCCTGAAGGACGGCATCTTGGCAAAGACGGAGACGAACTTGGAGCCCTTGCTCTTCCTCTTGCCGTCGTCGGCAGTCGCTGGGTCGAAGGTCGCAGTGTCGCAGGCCACGGTCGGGGGCCGCGGCGGACGGAGGAGGACTAGGGGGCAGGGGGGAGAGACCGAGGGAGGGTCAGCGGGAGCGGGTGACTCTCCAGGGCAGATGGGTGACTCCCCCAGTGTAGAGTCACACCCCACTTCCCTGTGTCCTTCTGCCGGCGTCATAGCAACGCCGTCTTCCTTCGTTTCTGCATCCTCGATGACGGCGGAGCCTTCCCGCGAACGTTCCAACTCCAAGATGGGCTCTAAGCTACCGACGGAGAGAAGGCTAGCGTCAGGGCATGGACAGCGCCGGGCCTTAACCTCCACGTGTGGTGGAAAATGGGAGTCCTTCTCCGTGCATCCCCAGGTCTCCTCAACCGGGGGATATTCTTTGAACGATTCAGTCGAAACGATTATTTTTCTACTAGCTTTCTGTGTGTGCTGCGGGTTGCTATGCTGACTCTTCTCTTCGCATTCAGCATCCAACAGCAGGCCTCGGCTCTCTAAATAAGACACCAAGGGCCTCAGGCCTTCGTTGCTTTCCTCATATAACTGAGGACACTTTGGCTCCAGCTCTCCCACCACACGCTCACAGACGGTTTCTATGTGAGCAGAATACGTTACGCCTTGAACGCTCTCCTCTGCCGCTGCCGGGCTGAAGGGACTGCGGCTGTGTGCGTCTTCCCTAAACCCGGACACCGTGGCATGCGCGCTGCTCCGGCAGGTGCCGTAGTCTGGCGAAGGAAGGAACCCCTCTGGCCTGCTGTGAGGCTCGTCGTCTGCGTTGTCCAAACAGTAGCCGGAGGTCGTCTCAGTTGATGGTTCAGCCGAACGGCAAATAGGTTTGTTGTTGGCGTTGCTTCGCGCTGCCTTTAAGGGCCGATCTGTGCTCTCCCTTCTCTGCACCCACTCACAACTGACCTTCGTGCTGTTGTTGTTGGGGTCCGTGACTGAAGGAACCTCGGGGATCTGGTGCTCCAGCTGGGCATGACCAGATATCGTGCTTGCGAGGGTGGGCTCTATGTGGCCCGGCTGTTCTGTGCGAGTTGGCTCCGTGGGACTGTCTACCACCTGGACAGGCATCAGCTGAGTGCAGCGAGCACCCAGGTTCCAGCAGGTGAAGACTACAGTCTCTGCTGTGCCAGTGTTAGACTGTGAGGAGCTAGCCGCTACTTCCCCCACACCACCTCCCTCCCCTTCCTCCTCCACCACCTCCCCCTCCCTGATGTTTTCCCTGTTCCCCTCTTCCCCCACCGGGGTCCCTGATAAGAGCCGGGAGGGTTCCACCTCCAGCTCCGGCCTATCAGGGAGCGGATGGGAAGTCCGTTGTACCCCGGAGACCCTAACAGTGTAGGACTGTGCTTGGTCCTGATCAGGACCCGGTAATGGTCCAGATCCTATAAAGTCCTCTGCAGGTGTGACTTGTCTACAGCCCCCCCGGTTCAGGTGCTTGGGAGTCGTCGATAGCTCCCCGACTCCGCGCGGCTCTTCCGGCAGGTCAGGAGAAGCCTGCCGCGGTTTGCTTAACCCTTTGGGGGTGAGGGTGTCGAAGGAAAGGGGGGGCTTGGCCTCTGTACAAAACGTTATGGAAGAATATATCTCATTCACTGTCCCAACCGCGCTACTCTGTTCTAACGTGAGAGAGTCATGTGATACACAAGGCTCACAGCATATATCAACGTTTACCGGCACAGAACTGCGTGCGTTTGTGTCGGACACGTCCCGGAACACCGATGTTGTGTGTCGCGCGACTGTATTTGTGTCTGTGTGCGTCGAGCTAGCCCCTGCGGAGGGCTGGCCGCTCGATTCGAGCCTGCGGGAGTCGGGTGCGCGTTGTGAGTCCGTCCCATCGAGCACGTTTGTGAAATCCGTCCGCGTGCAGTCCCTCCCCGAGGCCTCGATCAGCTCACCCTTCCCTACGCAGTGCAAGTCTGCCACATGCGTCTCCTTGCTACATCTGCCGAACGTGGCCTGCCCTGCCAGACTGCTTCGTCTCTCGGCGCGCTCGCCGCTACGACCCCCGCGTGTGCACGTGCGCGTGCAGCACGTGCACGTCGTGTGAGCGCCGACCTGGTCTAGGCTGCCTGGTTGTATCTCCTGCCATGCCTGTGGTGTCTTCATGGGTTGTGTGGCTGTGTGTTGTGTGGCTGTGTGTTGCGTGGCTGTGGGTTGTGCGTCTATCTCCGCGCTGTCTATCGCTACGTTGTAAGTGTCTACTTGAGCGCAGTGTGGAGGTGCTGGCGCTTGTGTGCCCGGCGCGGGTATGCTAGCTTCCTGAGTGCCCGCGTGTGTGTCGTTTACCTCGCCGTCCGCTACGCGCTGCTGGCACGGCGGCGCGCGCAAACCGTCTGTCTC
The DNA here is from genome assembly GCA_027564835.1 of Typhlichthys subterraneus. Classification (NCBI taxonomy): domain Eukaryota; kingdom Metazoa; phylum Chordata; class Actinopteri; order Percopsiformes; family Amblyopsidae; genus Typhlichthys; species Typhlichthys subterraneus. The sequence continues at coordinate 4,847 of JAODUH010025217.1, forward strand.
TGTACCGACGCACTCGGCTCGCGTCTTCGTGGAGACTGCTGACCCCACGGCGTGCGAGCTGTAGTGCCTGCGGCACGAGTCTCCTGCCCCTGGTGTCTGGGGTCGGAGGTCGGGCGGCACCTCTGTGGCAAAGTGTTTGTCCACGGGGAATTCCCGGCTCTTCCTCCCGAGGCTGACGCAGTCGAGTCGCCGTCGCTCCGCGTTCTCCGCGTTCTCCGCGCGGTCGCCCCTGGCAACGGCCGGCTCCTTCAGCCACGCCCTACACTCCGTGTGCGCCTCCTCCTCTTGCTCCTCCTCCTCCTCCTCCTCGTCCTGTGTGTCCACGCCTGGCTCCAGGTCTGACAGGGCGTCGCTGTGCCATGAGTGGGAGTCAAAGCACCCGGCCGAGGTGTCCCCGCGGGCCTCGCTCCATTCCTGGGGCTCGTGGATCAACTCTCGCGCCTCTTGTTCGTCAAGGTGCTCCGGGGTGGCCTCTACGGCCTCCTGGGTCTGCTGGGAGGGAGAGAGACGGTGGGAAGGGGGAGAGAGAGAGAGAGAGAGAGAGGGAGAGAGGGGAAGAGAGAGAGGGGAATATGTGTAAGACACAATGAATGAAACGGGGGTGTGGCTGATTGGCATCACACTGATTAAGTCTCTCAGGGCTAAAGCCAATTCAGCCACAGACAAGCTGAACACACACAGTAGAGCTGTCATTAGCGATGCATGTACAAACACAAGCTTCTGCAGGACTGCTCCTTAGAGTCCGTGCGGAATTCTTACATGGCAAGAAGCAAAGCTTACTGATTCACCTTAAAGTGTGACCACGTGTTCAAGCGAAGGTGTATCCAGCTAGGGGATTAAGAAACGGACCAACCGTACGCGAGCAGAGAGGAACAAACACTGCCACCCCTAACTGTGCACCCCCCAATCAGCTCACACAGGACAGTGGCTGGTAGGTAGACTGAAGGTAGCTTATGAGACATCCTGATCTTGGAAGGGCTGGTTCATATAGTCTATGCAAGCTACGCAAACGCAACAAGCTACGCTATAGGGGTTTTATGCGCCTGCCATTTCATCTGACATGGCTCAGAGCTCCAACTGACATGCGTTCTCTATGTGCTGAAAATACGATTGTGTCCGCGTAGCAGTCTGGAAACCGTCGATTCAAAAGCATGTCAACTTGTCAAATAAAAGCAGTGCTAATACATTTTAATCTCCTTTCATACATTTGTATTCCCTGCCTTTGTGTCACCCAATCGGAATAATTAATAATTAATATCTGCTAAAGGCATCGGTGGAACAGATAACGTACAAACACATTGTTGTATTACTGTATGTGTAAGGTGTCCAGTAAACAAGGTGTCAAGGGAGCGTGCTTTTGAATCTGTTATACTTTTTTTTTTTCTACCGGGAACATTTGTGTTTACAATATACTGTATCAAGTTAGCATACAAAAGGTACACAAAGCTACTCAAAACCTAAACAACAAAAAGAGGCGGCTACTGTAATGTCTGAGGACATTCAGGATCATGTGACTTACTCTCCAGAGCCTCGACACAACGACGACCGTGCCCGGCACCAGAATGGAGAGACGAGCAGCCACCCAGCTCAGCCCTGCTCCCATGTCACCACAAACAACACAACGCACTCTTGACCGGCGCATACGATCCTGTAGGCTCCTTGAGCGGCGCTACATGTCGGCTGCGGCTTCCCACCACTTTCTTCTACCTTTCCTTCAGCTTCTCCGACTTCTGCCCGCGTGTTTATCCGCCATGATCGCCAGCTAAGCCCCAGCTGAACCCCGCTACCAGGGAGTGGGGTGGGGGAGGTTGTGTTGTATCAGGACGTATTAAAAGTCTTTAGATTACAGGTCTGCCCACTTGGCAACCTCAACAACGGGCCGTGACATGAAGGCACAAAGGCACAACCGCAGAGACAAGATTCCCTGTTTGCCACACGGTGAATTACTGTACCTGCGGCAACCTGAATCTACTGTCAAGAAGCAGGTACATCTGTCTGTCTCTCTCTCTCTCATTTTGTCTCTGTCTCTCTGTCAATTAAATTCAATATTCAATTAAATTCTGCTTTATTGACCTGAAAGTTCAAAGACAATGTTGCCAAAGCATTATCTAATAAAACAAACGAGACAAATATGATACAATCTGTCCAACAATTTGGACAGTACACAACATGAATTTCAATGTAGCAGTCCTCCCTCTCTCTCTCTCTCTCTCTCTCTCTCTCTCTCTCTCTCTCTCTCTCTCTCTCTCTCTCTCTCTCTCTCTCTCACTCACTGCCCAATAATAAGCAGAGGCCCTACAAAGCATGGCTGTAAAAATAGAGCTATAGCGGGCTTAAAACACGACAGCTCAAACACTTATTAGCTCAAGCAGAAGATCAGGTAACCAGGGAAAAGCAATGTAACCAGGGCGATGGTTATCAAACACCCCTATCACCAGTTAAAATAACACAAAAATAAATGAAAAAACAGTTTGTGTTGTTTACATTGGTACGCTAACGTGGTAAATGGACTGCATTCATGTAGTGCTCATCAGACCTTCCGGCCACTCAAAGCACTGTACAGTATAGCATCACATTCACACACATTCACACATAGATGGAGATGTCAGCCATGCAAGGCGACACCTGACCACCGGGGGAGCAGTTAGGGTTAAGTGTCTTGCTCAAGGGCACCTCGACACTTAGTTCGTGAGGAGTTAGGCGGGATCAAACCAGCGACTTCTGGATCATCTGTTGCCCCGCTCGCCTCTCACTGCCGTCCTGTGCTATATATATAACAGCACTGTCTACCTGATACTGGTATGGCTCTCAAACCTGGTGTGTGTGTGTGTGTGCGCGTGTGTGTGTGTGTGTGTGTGTGTGTGTGTGTGTGTGTGTGTAGTACTGTAGCTTGTTAAGGCAATGGGCATCAACTCTGGGATTACATAACTAGAAGCACATGATTGACAGCCATAAGATGATCTCCTCCCTCTGTGTATCTATACCTGTCTTGCTGATTGCAGAAGTTGGCAGGGGACAGAACACAGCATGATGTACAAAACACACAACAATGCACAGGTACAAAACATTATTGGAATACAGAAGTACAGATGTGAATGTTGTACATTAAACAATAAACAGACAGGAAGTCCCAAGCAACATGACTGGAAATGTCACATTATAATATGTAGTATTATAGTAATATAGTAGCGTAGTATAAATAAATAAATAAATACAATTTGTAAAGCTGAATAATTTTAGGTCGGAATAAGACAAATGATTGACTAAAATGTGTTTTCCTTTCGGCACTGCACCATGCTTGATCATATTAGGCGCAAAAACACAGTGCTCCTTTCACAGTGTGGTATGATTTGCTAATTAATTACCCTGGTGTGTTTTAGGGGAGTTTATTGGATTAACAGCGATCCCTGTCTGCCAACTAAAGCAGAGTGGCAAGTTGAAGACAGCCAAAAGTGCACCGTCTGTGGTCATTTTAGTGGTCAAAACAACCCCCAAATATATATTCCAATCAATGCAGACACAGACTACCCTTATTTTTAAATTAAGACCATCATTTTGGGGACGGTGGTGATGGTTTGTGTGCTAGCAACTACATTTAATAATATATATTGTGACTGTGACTATTGTGTCTGTAATATCCAGATAATGGTCATTTCCATTGTTATTCATGATTCACTATATGTTATATGACGTTATAATGGCAGCAAAATATCGAGCAAATCTTCAATGAATACAGTATTTGTATTAGTATTCCTAATAACATGTGATTCAGGGTTATCATTAGCCTAAATGTGCTTTTAGCCTAACACACTCTAACGATCAACCAGTCAAACCGGCCTCACTACCAACAGCGGAACCAGAACTTCATCACACCTACCCTCATCTCTAATGGGCCTCTGTCGTTCCGGCAAGCACATTTGTTGTTTCACTGCACCCGGGGACAAATGCAGGTAACAGATTGATCTCTTTTAACTTCAAACATAAGGTCCTGACAGTGTTGTTATCACTCTCAACCAGTTTCACATGCCGTACCTAATTCAAAGATCCGTTTCATAGCAGCTACTGCAGGAGTTATAATAGTTCTGCAAACAAGCTTCCGCTATTACACAGATAGCCATCAGAGCAGAGCTTTGTTTTGTGTCAACACGCATTTGGTTGTGAACAACACAATTAGATTAGAAAAAATATTGCTATTGAATAGAGGTTACTGGGGTTTCGTTTCCCATGTTGTATAATTAAAATGTCCATACGCACGCATGCACGTGCAGACACACACACACACACACACACACACACATAATACCTGTCCTTCAAGAGCAGTATTGTCTTCCTGAACTTTTTATTTTCCTTTTAATCTCTCTCTCTCTCGTCTTGGTTCCCTCTTCCCGTCACAAGTGCACTATTATTGTCCGATCGGCTGTTGGTGTCAACAGCTCCTCATGGTGAAGCTAGGCCTGTTGAGAAATCCCGGGGCCCTCGTTTTAGGGAATGTGCGTAGGTGTCGTCCTGTAAGCCAGACACCGGACTCTGGTGTAAGGGCCCTGGTACAGCTGGCCATTGTGCCAGGCAGAGGGAACCGAAAGAACCCGCACACACACATGCACGCATTCACGCACGCACGCACACACACACACACACACAGTCGCACACACACACACACACACATGCATGCACACACACACACACACAAACATAAACACACGCATACTGTACACACGGTCACATAGACACACACACACACACGCCCACACACACGCACACACAGACACACACACACACACACACACACACACGCCCACACACACACGCACACATGCACACATTCATGAATGAGCACACGCATACAGTAATATGCAAAGTGTGCACGTGCAAAGACGGGCCTTTTGTATCTTCCTCTCCCCGCGTACGTACGGAGAAAAGCAGGCTTGACCCCGCCGCCCGATTCCTCAGGCGGAAATCAGTGATTCACTAACAACTCCTCCTCCATAATAATGCCAAACAACCGGCACATCTACAAGGCTCTTTGACGAAGAGAATAGCAACGGTGAAAAGGCAGGATCTCCTCTACACAATGTTATTCCTTGAAAAAACAAACTATTGTCGTAGTAAAGAAAATACAAATTCTCATTCAAAGTCCTATTGATGCTCTTACCTCAAGAATGTTACAGTTAACCATTTCGGTGGTTACTGGATGCAGTCAGCAGACAATGGCGAGTGACTGACGTCAAACTCGAATCAATAATTTACGCTTTAAAGAAGAGAGCTGTACATTAAGAGAGCAGTGGACCTACAGCCCACAGAACGACAGGGACAGCCACAGCAGAGTAAACACACAGGCGCACACCTCACCTCATATCTCAGCTCACCTCTAGCACGTGCTTTGCAGAAGAATGACAAGATAGCTCCTCCTGGCTGACCCTCTTTCCAGTCGATCTCCTCCCTTTCTTCACTCCCTCCCTCCCCTCCTTCTGCCTGCCCTCAGAGACCCTCCCCGGACCAGTGGGTGTGGAGAAACTTAATCTCGGAAGAGTAAGTGGCCATCCAGAGGTGAGAGCTGGAAAGTCAGGGGTGGCTGGGTGGGGGAAATCCCTAGCCGGTTGTAACCAGACACAATATTCGACTTGTAAATATGGTCTGGCCACGCTCCATTGGGAACAGTGGTTCTGGTTTAAGTTTGAAACTATTAGACACCCTTTAACCAATCAGCGTCTCTACAACTGTTTAGATCGCCTCATCTAGCTCTACCACCATTTCGAAACACGCTTGACGTCATCTCACTAACCCACACTGATTGGGACGCTGTGGCTGTGAAAACACTAATGCGCACAGGGTTTCCAGACTATAATCTCAGCGAAGAAAATTGAGCATTTGAGAGCAATAGTCGAGTGGAGCCAGGGTAGAATCCAAGAAGTCCCGGGAAACTAATTCGGTACTGGCACGCGCATACACAACCTCCCGTGCTCAACGCGTAGACATTGGTGGCACGGGGCAACATGCGGTGTTTAAAACCCTGACCCTGGTAGACCGGTCACTACTGCCTGTGACCCACGTTCCATGCCGTTGCAGCATTGACTATTTGCCACCATTTCTGTGAGGTCTTGCACACTGGGAATAAAGCCGGCCATCTGAACGGGGGACAGCAATGACTAGAGTTACGACTGCCAGCTCGTTTTACATCGCTATACTCAATTATTCATTAGACGAAAGCTACCCAAGATGAGAGAGGTCAAAAAGGCTCACGCGAGTACATGGCAGTGTGTTAACAAAGAAACACACATTTACACAATCTTCATTGCTGTAAATATACAGTAGGTCAACATACTCAAAATACAGTTTCGGTTAAAACTATGTCCGTGGTCCAAATTTGTGGTTTAAAACCAGTTGCTAATATTTTAAATGCCCCTTTGAAACACCATAATGGGGAAGCTATAACAACAACAGTTTGCTACAGTAGCTTCCCCGTTTCAACAGACAATAAGGCCGTTCGTAAACTCTGTGGGCAGCATGATGTCAGTCAACATGACTCTGTAATGTTGCGGAAAAAGGTCAACATTTACCACTGAATGCGCCTGAGTTCATTTGCTACGCTAACTGTACACAGCTTGCAATGAAAATGTTGCACTCCAGTTGCTAACAAAGACACGCATTCACTATAGCCACAATGGGCAGCGGGTCAAGGGGAAAATGCAACACAATATCAGCATTGCAATACGAAGGCTGACCCCTGTGATGTCTAGTAGTTTAAGCTTTAGTGTCTAACTAGTGAACTGAACTCTGTTACAAACAAGACAATAATATAAATTTGTACACAGTACCATTATCGTTGCATTTCTCCACATTTCCCGATAAGACACATTCCACTGGGATGTGAGAAAAATTATATATACAGCCATTCTCTTTCCTCTTTCCCCAAGCATCTGTCCCCAAAGACCAAAGCAATGATGGTAGCCTAGGCCTTTCCATAGTTTACCTATTCTAAAACATACCCACGTTTATAACAAAACTGCCATCTCACATTCTAGCTCCATTTGTTCACAATTCAACCATAAAAAGACAATGCTCCTCTGCATTGATGTTTTTCCCGCTTACAACATAATTGCAACATGTTAAAAAAAGGGCTGAACGCACAACGTCTTTATGACAGTACAGTTTTAAATCCCAGGGTTTGAATTTCTGGCCTCTTTGTCTCCTGAACAAGCGCATGGATAACAGGTTTGGCGATGTGATAAGGTGGCAAGACAGCATTGAGTCGTGGTGGTACCGGGACAAACTCTGCTTGGCTTTGCTTTCCATGTTAGATACAAGAAGCACAATACCTTATTTACAGGCTCCTTCCATCAATATTAATAATGTTTTAAAAACTATGTATATAAACAGTTTTCAAAGTGCATTAACAGTCAAAACAAATATACTGTAGATAAGACTCAATAACTAAACAATAAAAAAGTTTAAAAATAGACAAAACTGCTAAAAAAATATAGTAAACAATTAAAATGGTGTAACAAAAGAACAAAAAATAGAAAATAAAACCTAAAGACCAGATGACAAAGTGGGCCTCTAAAATGTGTTTTTAAATAACTGATTTAAGTTTACTCATTATGTCAATTTGGTGACGGTCCCATATAGAGGTAACTTCTAAGTGTGTTACCAACATGTCACCTGCGTCTTCATGTAAACGGGGGGGCAGCTGCCAACCCAGGGTTGCCGGTTAAAATCCCGCGGGAGAGGGACGGGGCACGAAGCGCGGGGAATACAGTAAACCACCTTCCCCGTTTCCACGCTTCCTGTAAAAGGCACTCCTGCGGAAGCAGATCCAGCAATTCCCAAATGCTCCCATGGAGGCAGCGGCAGGCCACGTACGTGCACGCCGCACAGCTCCCAGGGGTACGAATGAGTGTGCGTGCACGCACACACACACACAGCCGTTTTGCATCCTCTCCCGTAAAAACCCAACTTGTCAAGAAGCAAGTGGCTGCCATGGCAACGCAGAACAAAGAAAAACAACCCTGCAACCCGGCCCTGGCGATGTGGGTTAGAATACTAATAGTAGTGGGTATACATGGGAACATAAAGGACCAGTGATTGTGCACAGGACTCCCCACAGAGCACATTCTCTTCCTTGTTTCAACCAGCTTGTCCTCACAGGACAACGACGGCCATTTAGCCTTTAGCCACTTTGACATGTGCAGTGGCCGCACTGTAACGGGAGACTTCACTAGACAGCAGCAAAAATGTGTCTTGGGTCTTTTACTAAATAAGGCGCTGTTTTCACTACTGATCGGCAGCCAGTACTGACAAGGTGGTGGAATTTTGGACACCGTAGTCAAACATTCCGCCAGCATGTATCTCTAAAGATAATTTTCTACGGGTATTTTAATGAGAAACAGCCATTTACTACAGCTGCTTACAATATTTATACTTGTTAAGTGATATTACCGGGCAGAACGTTTCTCAGCATTTCCATCTATAACAAAGACTAGACTCAACACAGATTGAAGCAACAGACATAAAGCTCTAACAACATCTGGCAACACTCCAAGAAGCTATCACTATCAGTTTCTGAGTTATAGAAGTGCATAGTGTCTGGCAGAAGGCAGACGGCCTTGAAGCCTTGTGAGAAGTTTGAAAACAAAACCCACACTGCTTCAGGTCAATATACTGGTTTAGTCCACCACCAGTTGGGCATCACACCCAAATGCATGCTTGGTTACTAGCTGTAACACAAGTATAGAAATAAGGGGACCCTAAGCTAGTGGTGATCCATCCATCCAGTTCAACAGGTGATAAAACCAAGCCTAGCCTGGATCTCACCAAAACCATTTTGTGTCTGCCAAGAGCTATCAGACACCGCGGAGCCTGGGGAGCCTTTTCAATTAATGAATCAGCTTCAAGACAACAGGGGCAGTGTGAAACCCCGGGCTGCCCATGGCTTCATTAGCCCCTCCCCAACCTGGACAACCAGAGAGAGATTTAATAACTGGTTTCAGCAGCCATGGCCAATGCCTGGCCAATAAATGATTCACCGTGACAACCGAGCTGCCCGTCAGCCTGTGTGTGTGCGTGTGTGTGTGTGTGTGTGTGTGCGTGTGCATGTGCGCACGCGTGTGTGTGTCTCTGAGAGAGCCCTGACCTCTTGACCCACTCTCTCTTCCCAAAGTCCATTAAGAGGCATTACCTATTTCCCACACTGAGGAAACTCTCAATGTCAGTGTCAACAGAGACACTATAAAAAAGGAGCCACATAGATAAATTTGAATGGAGCTCTATGGGAAAATTCTGAAACGTTAAATATGGCAGTTGGAGGAACATATCCCACCCCTCCACCCAATAGAGCCAATCGCCTGCTTTATAACTGCCAAGCAATAACCCTTATTAACCATTTGTGTGGTTGCAGTGACGCAAAGCCAACAGTTGCGTCAACTAAAACAGTTTTTAGTCACCAAACATTTGAAGATGTTTTTTAATGAGATTTGTCGATGTATACATGCAGTTTTTATGTCCCGGTGATCATTGACAGTGCAGTTACGGCTCTCTCCCCATTCATTTCAATACAGTCTTCCTAATAGCCGCCCGGAGGAGTTTCAAATATGGCTGCCGAGTTGCGACACTTGCCTATAAGGTCTTTGGCGTCAACACATAGGACACAGCGGTTGGGCTTTCTGCATTTTATAAAATACAACATGAGCATTTGAACATCATGAACGTTTACTCAAAAGTACGAACTCAAAGCAGTCTGTAAAATAACGATCTCTGTTTGTTCACATGGGCCCTATTGGTGTGATGAAGGTGTAAGGTTACCTGACATGTCAGGGCAAAGACTGTGGGGTGCATTATGTTACCAACCGCCCTTGAAAGCATTTTCTGGCTGCCAAACCACAGCCAAGTCTCCAATTCTACAGCATGTTGACAAAGGAAATATACATGATTTAACATCTCAATGCACAGTAGCTAATCCATGCCTGTGGACCAAGGATGGAAAAAGGAGTGGAGAAACATAAATAGATTGGTTCCATGTGGACTTTTTGCGCTATATTCAACACTTTTAGACATTAGCCAACGTCAGTGTAAAGCTATTTAAAATGTAATTACCGCAGTTATTTATAGGTATTTTAAATGTTGTATTAGAGGCTATATTAAGAAGATGTCTGAGACCACCAGAGCAGTGAGATGTAAAACACGCTTTTACAGTAAATCACCTCTCTCCAGCATAATGTGTTGGAATGGTCACCCCAAGACTTGTGTCTGGTCTTACCCTGGTGGTTGAAAGGGATATGGAGTGATCCATAAAGTCTACAGCGCCTGTCCTGAAACTGGTATGCCTGCTCGGTTGTGCCAGACTCACAGATGGGAGTATAGGGGGAGCAGGATTTCAATATGTACAATGATCCGTCTGTGACTCCGAGACTAAATCAATATCCTGACTCTCTTCCACACAGAGCAGACCTTTATTATTTACCGTCACAAGGAGAGGGAAATCCCTTTCTTGTACCCCGCACAGAGTATCTGCTGCAGGGCAAGTCATTACATTCTTATTAAACTCTACTGAAAACTGTCCCATCAATATTTATATACGCAAACGTTAAGAAAAACACTACTACCTTGCCTTCGAGCAAGGCACTCCTCAGCATGTGCTTCTGTGAGAATGTCTGCGGTCGCACCGACACAACGCTATGAAAGTGTGTTTTCCCAAACACCGCCGTAAGGAAGCGTGGCACATTTTTAACATCTGGCCCTTAACCAGATTAAAATGACAGTTTTAAGGCAGTAGCCGGTAACACGGTCTCGTGCGCTAGCAAATTAGCCATGGGAGTTTATGTAGCTGTGCGTGCTGTGTGTGTGCGGTCATCCACTCCCTCCCTCCCGCCATAAAACCTCCGGCAGAGAGACTTGCCCTCCCTGTGGACTGAGGCAGAGGGTGTGGATCGTACGCTGGAATCCGGAGATGGGTTCTGCTCACATACCCCGGCCCTGAATCACATCTGGCACTGTACCACAGCGCTGTGGAGCCCACAACCAGTAACACATGAGGAGTACCACAACACCGAATATTCGGCTGGTACTCTGGCGTACGTATACGTACTGTCACCGCAGTAGCACACACTTCTTTTAACAGCATAATAGCTAATGAGGTTACTGTAAACCTCCGTACGAACAAAAAGATTTGGTACATTTTAATTATAAATTATAAATTGTATTACATTTAAAAGATCATTACTAAATAATGAAATGTTCTCAAAATAAATAACAAATAAAGAAATAATATAAAATATGAATTCAGTAATTGTGTTAATTATAAAAATGAACCAATGCTCAGATAAACGTCAGGCACACACACATCAGGATTCTCCTCACGAACTGTAATGCCCATCTGCTATGCATCTACTAATCTGAATAAGAGAGATAGAGAGAGAGAAAATTAATAAACAGAAAGAAAGAGAGAAAAATAGAGAGACATACAGAGAGAAGAGAAAGAGAAAGAGAAAGAAATAAAGAAAGAAGAGAGAGAGAGTTTTGAGTTTTAACAACACTTTTATTAGATAACAGTATATTCCATTTTATGTTTCAATGTTATGTTATGTTTTACATACAAAATATAATCCCATCACCATTGACCAAGCTCCGTTATAATCCCACACCCTCTTGAACTCCCCTACATCACCCATAATGTTATAAAAAGTAGAGAGAAAGTAGAGAGAAAGAGAGAGTGAGATAGAGAGAGAGAGAGAGAGAGAGAGAGAGAGAGAGAGAGAGAGAGAGAGGGAGGGCTATAAAACACCCTATAGACCACCCACAGAGGGATCAACAACTGGGCACAGCAACACTATTAGGCTGCACACCCTTGTTGAGTCACAGTTAGCTCAGATGTGGAGCACTTACTGTAACAAAACACGTCTAGACCATTTGTTTACATGCTGCTGGCGCTGCACTGGGTAGTATTTCCCCGTGCCGTTTGATTTGTATGAATATGACATTTGCCCCGACTATCACGTCTCACCAGAAGCTTCTCAGGCACCACTACGACCCGACATGAACCCTCAAGCACTTCCACGCTCCATCTCACCCAAGAAAAACATCAAGTGGGAATGAGAGCAAGCTGCCAACTTTATATTTTTCTTTTTAGCAGGTGTCCTGATTAGCAACAGGTGAGCAGGGTTGCATGTCCAAGCCTGCATTCCCAGTAAAGCTGGTAATACCTCGCTATTTACCACTTATTAAAACCTATTATTATTAAAATCCGCGGCACGGAAATATGAACTTGTGCTCGTGATTTGTGCCCTGGCCCACAAAACACAAGAAACCCATTGTTGACAGCCCCTGGGTGAATGGGTGGCCAGTTCTTTATCCTTGGGCTGGCAGCCAGGGTGAATGCGATTGGAGATGTAGCCAAACCGGGGGTGCGTAGACCATAGCGCCACCTGACGTGCCGGCCCCCACGCTGCTTCTTAAGCGCAGGGCAGCAGGCCTCGAGAGGCAGCGAAGCACTATATCCTTTCACGCCGTCAGGGTGCCAAAGTGCGGAAGGGTCCCGGCGGGAGAAGGCACGTTCAAACTTGCCTTCTCACCGGGAGCGACGGCTCTGCTAAGACAAACTCGCCAGACAACCGAGGAAAGATACCAGACTGAAGAACAACTGAAGAAACAAGAAGAGAAAGAACAGAAGAGAGAGAGAGAGAGAGAAATGGAAGGAGATAAACTAACTCAGGTTCTTACTGGTCTTACCTGGAAGAGGGCGCGCAGGAAATATGTCACACTCAGCATGTTTGGAGAGGTTAGCAGGGCAGAGAGAGAGAGAGAGAGAGAGAGAGAGAGAGAGAGAGAGACTGTCGCCTCCCTCTCTCTCCCCCCTCACTGGGTCATTGCTGCCTGGCTCCGATGCCAACGAACTCTCAGGGTTTTACGGCTACGGATTGCGACGGCCGCGTCATCAACACTCAACTTAGTTCACGCCGACTTAACGTCGCAGGCAGAGCAAAGAGAGGGAGAGAGAGGGGAGGGGAGGGGGGAGGAGGCAAGAGACAGTCATGCCAGAAGCTAATACCGGGGATGGGGGTGGGGGAGGAGGGGGGTTGGGGGATGTTGGGGAGAAGTTGCACAAGAATTAGAGCTTAGCTGCGGAGGCCTTGTACTTAGCATTAGCAAAGGCAGGCTAGCGCCCCCTCTAGCACAACAGAACATAAAGCTTTGGGGGGGGGAGATGGCCTTCATGTGAGAAGAAGCCCTGCTTCTTTCAGTTCCGCAGTGATTTTGACAGCTGAGCAACATGGCCAATCTAGCACGTGTGTGTGTGTGCGTGCGTGCGTGCGCGTGTGTGTGTGTGTGCTATTGCTTTCATTTCATTTACATTGACTGTTTACATACACAGCAGCTAACACATTCCTGGATGTGTTGACATGAAATACGCATCAGTACAGTATCAGAACAAACTAAACAGCATTTAAAAGAGTTATTTCATCCAAACAAACTCAGTGCCGGAAACTATGTAACATTCGCACACTTTTCGAATTCGCATGTCTCTCCTCGCCTCCTATCTACAGTATCTATGGCCAATACAGACCAGGAAGCTAACAGTCCACTTTGAAAGGCCCAGGACTTCTTCTGTGTCACATCGACATTGCTAATTCCATAAACAACTAGAAATACTTGGTATTCATGGGATGAGTCCTTTAACAGGAGAACACATAAACAGTGCATCTCGTCCAACCCAAAGAGATGAGAAACACGAGCTTCAGGGCAGACATCTTTGTCAATATCATATCCATGTCACACACATATTCAAGGTGTGCGATGAGAATTAAATAAACAACATCGGGAAGACATATATCGCCCCCTGTTGTGTAAAGGGGGTCACTGCCGTTTTCACCACTGAGTGCTTAGAAGAATACAAATGTGTAGCATGATGTTGAACAACAGCCAGTCATTCACTGAATGCTAAGGTTGTCCTAAACGCAAAAAACACAAACATAGACACAAATGCAACATGCATAGCAAGAGTTAGTGTTAAAGGCAGGGTCAGTCATACTCATTGTGAAGCAAAGCGTAGCACTAGGGCTTTGTTGATGTCAGCGGTCTTCGCCACTTTGTTTGTGTTCCTACGGAGCCAGGGATGTGTAGAATTACCGGATTATTGTTTTTCAACACACACAAAGAATTGTTTGTGTCTGCAAACACCAAGCCGGCCCCACGATGTATTGTCTAACCACTAGGTGTCTTTAGTAGCTCAACGCTGGCTACAAACCTTACCCAAGGTTGGGGTAATCTTTTTTATCCCAGAGGGGAATATTGTTGCACAGTCAGCAGTAAATTCAATCATCACTCATAAGCACACCATTCAACATGCAAACAATTCACACATCTAAATAAAACTGCCATAGAATTACAGAATTACATAATATAATTGAAAATAGCAAAAGACAATGGTTCAATCTATTTCTTCTGCATCTGCGCAGATGCAATCTAGAAGCAACCCCCGCTGACCCTAGTCACAAGGGGTGACTAGGGTCAGCGAGGGTTGCTGGCCGGGCCTTCCTTGTGGCTTGGACTTTGCACAGCTGGGAGAGCCACAAAGAAAGCTAAGTCGACCAGTCCTCTGACTCCACGCCGGCGATACGCTGGCACCCAGAGCGGGTACGGCCGCCCGGAACGCCTGAAATAAACTGGCTGCCTCTGACTTCTGGCCTGCGAGGCTCGCGGAGGAGCGGTAAGGGGGGGAGGGGGGGGGGAGCGCTTGGTTAATGGTACAGCGCAGCAGAGATGTCCCCCTGTTGACAGGTGTCGTGTGTCACCAGATTCGTCGCAGACAAAAACGGGAGATGACTGGACGGAAGGGGGCCGCAGTGCTCCGACAGTGTGTGTTGCTCTTTGATGTGCTCAATGAGGCTACTGACACATGGCGCCTTTAGAGAGCGATGGCCGCACTAGGCTGTGTGTGTTCACAAGATGACAATGGCATTCACGTCGGAAGGAATAGGTTGGAGCGACACGTAATATACAAGCAAACATGTCATAATAATTTGGTGCTTTATTAGTAAGTCACACAATGTGTCTGCACTCTGCAGTTGATAACACACCCAAGCTATTCTGACTATTCTTTATATCTGATCCTAAATACATGTGTAAACATTACACAGTAATGTCAAATATACCATATTATAATTGTGTTTTTCAGTTGCGAGGCATTGTGGGTAAAGCATGACGTCCAACTGGAATGAAAAGCACTATAATACAGTATGACAACCACGGCTAATTTATGGCATACATTTGTGGCATACATTGGGGGAAAACATTTTAAAATGTGAAGTTTTGTTTTTGTCACTAGATTGTGTTGGAACCGTGATTTAAGCGATGTGCCACAATGTTGCAAGCTGTTACTGGAAACCATCCCAGCCAAGGATGTTGTGTGGTTGTATTCTCATGTGTGGTAGAGCCTAAATGCCTCTATTCACTCATCTGAGAGCAACAGAGAGGCGTACCTATTTATTTCAGTCATATGTGCGAGACAAAATAGTCCTCACAGCTTTGCCTGGTCACGGCAGGGCTTTCTACCGCATGCCAAATGCAACTGTTTAGTTCTATTGTTACCCCTTAACGCTTGTATTGCACGGACACGTTCAGAACATTAGGCTGCAGCAGGAAAATAATAAAGCGGTTGGAAAAGTGTTAGCGTTCAGGAATGTTGATGACCCACTAAAATGTTCACTTAAATAACCGAGAGTCTTTGTCTAGGCTGCACAAATGAGTGTAATAATCACAGGTGCAAAAGTACCTCAGACTGCAGAGCAGTTATTCAGGATTTGCAGGTTTTTTTCTTTGAATTACAGTTCAATTTACGGTTGTTTACAAGAGCTAGAAATGGCAATATAGCAAAACCCACTACAAATACAGTTTATACAGTTTAATCGTATCAGATATTTAAAAGCATGCAAGGCACTGCACGTTAAATGTACCCATTACTATTTGTTTTAATACTAGTACTAATTAAAAATAATCCTCTACCAAAAGTAGGGCTCCCATTTGGTAGGAGGGTTAATCCCTCCGCTGGTACACAAGGGAGGCCTTAAACCTAAGCCTTGGCAATGGCACAGTATTCCTAGGGTAGCCGAGTGCTCAGCTCCCATGGGCCAACGTGTGGAGACAAAGCTGTGTTTGGCCAAGGTCATCAGCCAGTGTTGCCACTGTGTTATCTATTGTCTGTCAGTCCGTGTACAAAAAACAGGCACTTGTTCTACATAAAAGAACCGCCCAACCCCACCCCTGCACACTCGCTGAAATAGCAGAGGATACGCTCCTTATACATGGTGTCATAGTGTGATGCGCAAATAGGCAAGGGACGTTAGCCCCTTTTATAACGTGTGAACATGGGGTGCACGATATGTCGACTCAGTATCGTTATCGCAATATCACAACAAAAATGTTGCAGGAAGTGCAGTATTCCATTTATATTGTGGAGAGATGCGACCATTGGCTGTTTGGCTTAGTTGTGTTTGATTTAGACAGAACATTAAGATGTGTGGCTGAGGAAGCTGATGACATAATAGAGATCCAAGAGGAAACATCAGTGGCCAAACGGAATGCCTCTTCGGTAGGTTGTAATTGGAACTGTTGTTGGCCAATAGGACATATCAGTTGAAAATGTGTTGTGATATGTTTCCCATAACCTGTGTTTTTATTTATCTAAAATAATATCAGTATTGCAATTTTCATGATCAATATCGCAATATCATATTTTATCAATATCGTGCACCCCTAGTGAACATGTGACGCTACAGTTTCTGGCTACACAACAGTGTAGCTCTGCTGCCCGACTGCAAGCTAACTTCAAGGCTCCACCCCAGAATGTATTGTGCTCAGTCTCTTATAGCATTGAGCACCCCTAATATTGAGAGTGGGGGAGAGCGTAGGGTTTCTGGAACGCTGAGATGAGGAATGTAAGTGCAACAAGCTACAAGCACACATAAACAAGTAGGTGGCGTCTTTAGTTTACAAGCAAATGCTACTTTTGTCATTTTGTTGCTACAGACTCCTCAAATCCAAATGGAGAACACACAACACAGCACACAGGACCCTTCAGTGCTGTTGGATGATCTCTCGTGAGAGTCAGGACCACCGTGGACGGCAGAGCATTGGGGAAAAAAAACACTTCTTCCCTTCATCGGGAACAATGTAATACAAACGCTACAGACTCTTCAGATGAATGAAATATAGACAGAGAAACAACATGTCAAAGCAGAGAGAGGACACAAAACTAACAACCTGAAATCGAATCGACGGATCCCCAAGATTTGGCTCGAAACCTCTAAGCGAGAAGGTGCCCACATTTGAAAAGGTTACATGATGGTAATGATGACAAAATCGGGGTATCAAAACCGAAAACGAAACATCACAAATCCTCTGCAGAAAATACTAATGCCACCCAGGAACAGCCCATTCTTTCTCTTTCACCGCAAGTGATACCAGGTCCTCCATATTTCTTGGGTAACCAACAGCTACAGAGGCCAATCACCATGCATCCGACAAGCCTCATTTGCATAACAAGCATGGGTCCAGAGGCCCAGGCGAACTCTGCCAGCCTGTAAACCTCACTGGGGAAGGGGAAAGACGTGAGGGGTCCCTGGAGCCTTCCGACGCCCCTTCCGCTCTCTCTCTCTCTCTCTCTCTCTCTCTCTCTCTCTCTCTCCACAAGTAGCCACTTAACTACACATTGATTGCTGCCGCTGAATAATTGATGAGAGACTTGCTAATGAGATATTCAGAAGCCCCTGATTTTGAAATAAGACTATAAGTGCTACAAAATTTATGTAATGCAGCCCAGCGGTTTTAAAACTGTGGGTCGGGACCCACAGGTGGTTCACTGAGTGGGAGTAAGTGGGTCGCGAAAATTGCAAGCGGCAATTGAATTAATGAAAAATATCAATGAAAGGCTTTGGCGCTTTTACTATCGTGTTGTTCCACTCATTGGTCGAGAGTTAGGTTGTGGCAAAATAGCCTACTTGTTCCTAATTGGATGACATCCTATTTAGCCGTCGATTCTGGAGCGCTCTGCTCAAAAAATATTTGGCGCACACAGGTATAGCATTAGCTAAAATGGATAGGTTTTTGAAAATTACGTTACTGGTACAGTAAATATCTTCAAAAAATTTAAAATTAATATATTCAAATTAGCTTTTAGCTAGCTTGTAACTGCAACACTGCTAAACTGCTACAGAAAATGTTGCACATTATCTTAATCTGCGGTTATCGTATTTTATTTCTTATTTTATCTTAGTTGTTAATTAGTTAATTTCAGTATGTTCTGCACAATCTTCGTATTTCCTACACTGAGGTTAGTGGGTATAAGGGGATATACAGCGCCCTCGTATGCATACGAGGGAGTCTTGGTAATTCCTACACTTACAAGGGGATATTTGCGCTTCCTCCACAAAATTAGAATGGTGCTAAACTTGTACATGTATTTCCTCTGTAAAGCACTTTGAACTGCAATTCTGTATGAACAGTGCTATATAAATAAAGATTATTATTATTATTATTATTATTATTATTACTTGGTTAGTTGGGTCTCTAAATAGATTAGTCCTCTCTAGGTGGGTCTTGGCAAAAAATAGTGTGGGAACCCCTGCTGTAGCCTACAGTAACATGTGACAGTACTCAAATGACAAGATTAGATTTTAACACTATTTTTACGAAATATTAAATGTTATGACTTGACGGAAAAAAAATATTTTCGTGCAAATCGATGTCTTTTATTAAGAATGTATTCACACTACTGTTGAATGGGCAGTGTATTCTGTAGTTCTAGTGTGACAGGAGAAAGAATAAATAGGCAGAAATTACTACCAGCCTTGACATTTTCTGAAATGTTGCTAACATAACTATACAGAGCTAATTACAGAGCTATGCAGTACTGTAGGTTACAGTGCTATATCTACAGAGCCCTGTAGATAAAGCCCTGACTAAATAAAAAGTGTAAAAGGGTAAGAAATGCTACTGGCAATTAGCAGTTATGCTAACGTAATTTTCGGGACATATTCTGAGCCGGCTATCCAAAGGAGCCAGAGAGTATTTATTTCACAAGCGTTTTGCTTCCTTATATATTCTTAGCAAAAAGAGTGTGTTTGCTGTAACGTTACTGTCGATGTTCACGTGAAGCTGCAGAACTGTTTTCCCTTCGCCAAATGATAACAATGAATCCACTATCAGCGTTACTTGCATCATGTAGACATCTACCCAGTGGTTGTTATACTATATACAGGGCTATTCAATTCCAGTCCTGGAGGGCCGCTGCCCTGCATGTTTTAGTTGTCTCCCTGCTCCAACACACCTGAT
>JAODUH010025228.1:0-24165 GCA_027564835.1 Typhlichthys subterraneus
TTGGGGTCCCTTGCTGAAGCTGCTGCCCCCGCGACCCGACTCCGGATAAGCGGGAGAGGATGGATGGATGGATGGACCATACTTACCCAGTAATTACCCAGTAAGTACCGGGTGCTAATTTAAAGTGTTACCGATTAGGGATAAGTCAAATACACTTAATGATGTCTTGTTTCTTCAGTATGTTAAAATAGTTTAGGAAGGAGTGATATTACAGTAAAGGTTTCGGTTGCTAGCTGGTATTGTGTTTGGCAGCTTTTAAATGGCCAAGGGACCCGTTTCTGACTGGCACTGTGTTAGGGAGGAGGTCATAAGTGAAAGTGAAGCCATCGTGAACATAGCATGCCACTGAGCGTCAACACAACGACCCTGTGTGTATGTTTGTGTGTGCGTGTGCGCGTGTGTGCGTGGCAGGGAATGACAGAGTACTCCCTTGTTTAGTTCAGTGGTTACGCCCTTTAAGTCCTTTTGATAAGTGGACACAGACTGTGTAGCAACATTGTGTAGCAGTTTCACACATCTGGACTGACTTGATGAACAGAAGCCTGGCTTCTAAACCATGTATTTCACATATCACATATACAAATAAACAGATGGTATGTTGATGGTTAGTTTCCCCACAACTATTAACAAAAATACATAGGCCTATTGCATATAGGCTGTAGCTGACAAACATTTGATGTTGATGGTAATTGGATCACATGGTCTCATACTTGGTAAAGTCAGGTTTGTCAGTTGACTTTGCGCTATTGCAGTTAGCTAAAGTTAGTCACGTTTTTAACTGCTGCACTACAGCACAAATTCTTGTGTATGTCTCACTCTTAGGACAATGTATGTGTCTCTTTAAGGGGAGGCGAGGCAAGCTAGTCTCTTACTCCTCCCTCTCTCCCTCCCTCCCTCCCTCCCTCTCTCTGTCATCCTCTTTCTCCAGCGCTGAAATTCCACTCTCAAGAGTGGCATTTCCTCTGAGCTCATGGTTGAAGCCTGCACCACTCCAGTACAGAGATACAGAGAGAAGATAGATACTGTGTATATCGAGAGAAAAAAAGAGAGACAAACATTTTGAGAACTGGAAACGCTCAAAGAAGTTGTTGTGTGTGTGTGTGTGTGGGTGACAAACAGAGAAGAGAGCCACATAGAAAGAAGGTGAGAAAGAGGGGGCATTTTCAAACGGTGGTTGGTGTGATTCACAAGACCACAGCATGCATCATCCCTCAAAGAGGAACTTCACCAATACACACCAACTTCTGGCTCCAACTGCCCTGACCTAAGCCAACAATACCATATCTGGCAAGAAAAAGGCATTAGGAAGAAGTAAAGAATATGAAACGAAGACAACAAGCGAGGGAAAGCCAGAGTCGCGGATGTGGATGTTAACAGGCTACAGGAGCTTGGAGCATGTGTCAACATGGGTTACCATTAAAAGCAAGCCTCTCCCAGCCCTGGGGCATGTGCATTTCATTCACAGCACACAGTCCAGAAACATAAAGAGGAAGTGGCCATAGGAACCCAGGGTGACTGTGATACAGAATGACAGTCTATACGCTTAACCTGAGGGTCTTCTGGCCTCTGCTCACCTGCGTGCTGACGGGCTTGGTGGTTCTCCATCACATTTCCTACAGGCTGACCTCAGAGCAGAGCCATGAACCCGCCTGCCCGCCAGAAGGAGAAAGCTGCGCCCACTCAGGTCCTCCAATCATCTTGTCGCTGATCAAGCTGCTCGGGGCTGTCGTGGTATGCTTCCTTTTCATCAGGTAGGCCTGCTGAAATCAACAGTATTGGTGACTTCTACCGTCAAAGCCAGCATCATTATGTTGCTCTGGACCATTGAAGCAGCCCATGCATGCATTTGCGTAGTCTGCCTATACGAACATTTAGCACATTGTCAAGGTGTCAAACAGTGGCTGGCTTATTAAAGAGGATTGTCATGTTGAATTGAACCATATTTTATTATGATATAGTGGTCCAAGTGTTTGAATCCCAGCTGAGCCCAAACTCTAGTATAGCCTATGTGTTAGCATGCCTGAGCTAGATGTCTTACACCTACTTCCCTGCTACATAGTACCACTATACATATGGAAACCGTACGATTGTCACTTTAAATAAGGACCTGTGTTGTTGATGTGCAGGTACTGCTCTACCCAGCCAAGCACTAAACATGCTCCTAGGCTCAGTGCACTCCCTAAACACAGTCCAGAGGGTCGGCGTGAGCTGTTGGAGGACTTCTATGACCGCTGGGTGCGTCTGTCTCCCCACGTGGTTGGCCACAGCAAGGCCAACGTCAGCAAACTCATTGGGGACCTGGTGAGGGCAGGGCGCACCAGCGTGGCCCCAGAGTCCTCCCTGGCATTCAGAGGAGACTTCCTACAGGTACACCTTTAGACAGACAGATAGGCCTATATGGGCGTGTGGTTGGAAGTGGCAATGCACCTCCACAGCAAAGCTTTTTCCACATGTAGCTATTTCGTCATGGAAATGTATTTGTGATGGGGTTTTTGAAGCCTTAAATGCAAAGAAAACGGCAGCCTGTTTTGTTACAGTATGCCTGCATGTCTTTTTCATGTGAAACCTCTACTTCCTCGTTTGTAGGGAAGTGTGGCAGACTATAAACCTCACAACAAAACTAAAACAGAATTTTACAGATAGCTGTTTATGCCACATGTTTCTGGGTACACTAAGCTCACAATATCCTCTTTTGTGCGTTCAAGAAAATGTTACATTTATGGCCTATTTAATCAAAAACAATTTCCATAAAGTCTGCTTATCAAGCATATAATACATGATAAGAAAATGTTCCTGACCTTGTTATGACTGTGTATTGCGTGCAACTGTATGCACTGCTGTAATGGTTTATTAATATCATCGTCCATCTTCCTACCGACCAGGTCGGCAGCTCCTACGAGGAGCACAAAGTCAGCTCTCCAGACTGTTTCGACATCCTCATACCTCTCAGGGTCCCACGGGGGCTGAAGCTGGACCCCAGGCTCATCTGGAGAGAGGAGGAGCAGAGAGAAGCCAGGAGGCCAACTGAGAGAGGAGCCAGTGGAGAGGAGGTGAAGCTGACCTTATACAGAGCAGTCAAGAGGAGGACAAGTAGGCGACACAGAAGTGGCAAAGTGAAGGCTGAGGAGGAGGGAGAGGAGGAGGAGGAGAAGGCAGAAAGCCAGGAGGCTGTGAAGAGACAGGCACCTGAGCAGGAGAAGGAGGAGTGGGGGCAGGTCCCTAGGTGCAGCTTGGAGGTGCCTCATCGTGACGAATGGGTCCGCAAACATCGGCCTTTCGCTGACACCTTTCTTCGGCTTCACCCTCAGGGCTCCCCGGAGACGTCCTGGGCTGGTTCCACAGCAGGTGTGGCAGGCAACAAAGCCTACAGACTGGCCCCGGGGCCGGTGCTCCGCTGGTTCTACCCAGCCGTCCAGCGGTGTCTGTCTGCGGTGCGGTATCCTCACGAGCAGCGCTGCGTCTTAAGTCTTGCCCTGTCTGGCCAACACCTGCAGCTGAACCTGACCCCTCGCTCCGACTATGTGTGCTGCCACATCTCCATGACGATACGCCTGCGCCTGGCCTTACCCCTTGGCGACGGCCTGTACCTGGTCCCGACAGAACCCAGTGGCCTGCCAGAGCCCTCGGCAGAGACAGGCCTGTGGATGCTGTTCTTCCCCCGGCAGGAGCAGAGGCTGCTGGGATGGCTGAGAGCCCGCGTGCCTCAGAACTCGTGCCACCTGAAGTGCCTTCAGCTCACCAAGGCCATCCGTGACCTTGGGGCCCAGGCTCTGGACATCCAGGGCGCTGCCATGTGGAGGTCTGTCCTCTCCTCTTACGTCTTGAAGACCGTCTGGCTGCAACGTCTGCTCAGCACCCCTGCAGAGGCCTGGGAAGAGTGCCACCTGGTGGCTCGACTGGAGGACCTGCTCCAGAGCCTAAGGGATCATTTACAACAACAAAGTGTCACTCACCTCTTCTTAGGGGGGAAGGCTTCCACCAGCTTGCTGCCTGACTCTGTTGTTCTTCCTAAGCTAGTCAGAGAGGCCGCAGCGGGGGCTCATGGGAATGCTGGTGGCAACCTGTGGGCCGGGGCTCCACCGGCTTCTTTGGACCTTGTGTCCAGACGCCTTGCCTATGCCTGGACCCACCTCCACCGGCTCATCAGACTTAGTCGACCCCAGAGAGGCGGACCTGCTGTGGCAATGGCAGGGCATGGGCATGGGCACTGCCAACACCTGGATATAGACTAAAAGGCTTTTTACATTGGTTTGTGACTGCTCTAGCACCGTGATACCGTCCTGATCTGGCAAGCTACCGGTTAAGTATCAGTCTAGAATCCCTTCATTCAAATGTGTTTGTCATAAAGGCAGTGCTAATGCATTCCAATCAAACTTCCTTCCATTAGATTGGACTACCAATCTTTATCTACATTGATCTCACCCAGCAACAGCAATCCCTCTTTTTGCCTAACCTGCTTTTCATTCACTGACGAAATACATGGAAATCAAAATATTAAATTTGGACAAGAATGAGCTGTCGTCATCTCCGCTTGCCTCTTATTTACAAATATATTTATATGTTCTTAGCCCCAGAGTAATGCCCTTAATATGCATCCAGCACATAGCTGCTTTGAGTGCTATGGTTACTACAGTTACATTGAAACACTTGAATAATCTCTATGTATGTAACTAGAGTTTGAATTACCCTCTTCACAGATACAGTATCTGCACTATACAGTACAGACCAACATGACCTTACTGTTATCACAGTAGACAGTGCAGGTAAAAGGGTGCATGATGGGAGTCTGATGTTGTATGTTAGTAAAAGTGTGTGTGCGTGTGTGTGTGCGTGTGTGTGCATGAATGGATAGTGTTAATAGAAAATTCCTTATTCGGGTATGAAAAAGGTTAAAAACTGTAAGTGACTGTGTGTGTGGATTATGTATTTCATTGACTATTTATTTGTATTGGGTTTTGGAGCATTTGTTTGTCTACAATGGTGAAGTACATCAGGGTAATTATAGGGTACATGCTATTCTCACACTGATGCTGTGGCATGTGAGCATGTGGTGTGTGACAGGTAATGGTACACAAGCATTAGGCATCTTCTTTGACATGACGGCATGTCAAACATTTACAATAAATAGGTACTACACAGGGTTGATATAGGAACTTCATTCTTTATTTAATTTCTTTACACATATATAGTTTAGAAAGCAGTGCTCAAGCTACAGTATATGCAGTTTAACCCTTTAAAGCCAGTGCTGATTGTGTCACACACTCTTAATTGTAATTGAATGAATCTTTAATTGCTGCATGGCTCCTTGTATAGGCCTCGTGCCTGTTGTAATGATGACACTGCAGGGATGAAGCTTTGTGTTGCCCAGAACTTCATACAAGGAATGCCACAGAGGAGTCTCTGAGGCCTCAGGCTGTGGGTTGCTATAGCAACATCATCATCAGCTAGAGTAAATGCAGGAATTATTTATTTTATTATTTTCTTTCTTAGCACTAAAAGCGTTGAAAGGCAGGGCAGATGCAGACTTTTAAGTAGTACATTGTAACTCTGATAAAGAACACATCGTGGTCTGATGGGTCTTACATAATCAGAATTCCAATTTCTTTTATTTACTACTGCCACTAACTCATGGAAAGAGTATGTTTCCACAACCTGTTTTCAAAGCCTTCAGATCTTTTAATGATCTAAGAAAACTCTAGTTAAATGCAATTAGACTTAGTTTATTTACTTAAACAATTGACAGAATTGCTCAAATTGTATCTTTACCATTTTAATTGATGTTAAACAACAAGCAATGTAATATTTTTATGTGCACTTCAATCTAAAAACAGTAAAAATTGAAACGAACCATATAGAGCTGTAAGGGATATTAAAATATGAATGTAATGCAGAGCACAGCAACAGTATGTTGTATCAGTATGTAATTGTTATTACAGATAACATCAAATGTACTAAATAATGTTTAATGTGGTACACTCCATTCCAAGAACGTTAACCTTTGCCATGTGGAATTAAAATCCTTCTTCCAGTTTGTTTCTGTTTATTTTTCTGTATTTATACTTCCTTTATGCCAGATGTAAATATAATGAAAATGAGCCAAAAACTATATATACACAGTATACACAGAATATATATTATCATTTATATAAAAAGTCAGCAGAACTGTGAATCTCAAAACTATTTGTTTCATTTAGTTGAATGAAACTGTTTGCTTTGCTATTACTGTGCCGTTGTTGGTCAGACAGGTCTGCAGGGGGCGCCAACTACTTGATCTACTATTACCTGCAGAGTAGAAGGGAAATACTGTATAGAAATAAAATAACTTTATATCTACATCAATGTGCAGATCAGAAGACCTATATCTGCTGCCTATATTTCATACTAGTTTGGTGGGCAGGTCTCGCAACACCCTTCAGTCGGTTGTTGTCTTCAAGTTTACCTTACTATAAAATGTATATCTTGTCCTTATAGCCTTCATAGTTTGCATTAATACTTTCTGTCAAACCCCAAAAGGTGATGCAATAAATGATCAGCAGATTATTATAAATGCTCACGTGCACAACACAACTAGCCATGTTGAGCTCACTGTGATGTTATAGACACAGTGTGTGTGTCTCTCCATATAGAGGCCAGCCTTGATGGAGACAGCTGTCTGTGAGAAACAAACCAGACTCTCACACACGCACGCGCACGCACACACACGCACACGAAAATAAAACAAATGACAACCATCAGCACTCTAGCAAATGTAGATGAGTCATTGGCAAGGAGGCAGAGAGAGAGCAAGAGAGAGGGAGGGGGGGTGGGGGAAGGAGGGGGAAGGGGGTCAGAGATAGACAGAGAAGGAGCACGGAATCATGAGGGAAAGAGAGAGAGCATGTATGTGTATGTGCTGCAATCCAGTTTGGTTTACGTTGTTGTTGTTTTGGAGATGAGGAGAGGATAAGGAATCAGTCAGGAAGAGACTGACCACTCTCTCTCTCTCTCTCTCTCTCTCTCTCTCTCTTGCTCTCTTCCCGATATTCTTTCATCTCCTTCCTGGTCCCTCTATCTGGGGTCGATGGCATGAGGGAAGAGCTCATCTCTGCGACAGACAAGGAGAAGGTCTGAAGAGCAGGATGGCGTACATGCAGGTAGGATCACACACACAAACACAGGGTCATGGCCATACAGAAAGATCCAACGTAAATCTGGACTACGCGCTCTCTCTCTCTCTCTCTCTCTCTCTCTAACTGTATCTCTCTTTTTATCTCTCTCTCTCTCTCTCAAAATGTACCGCTCCAGACACCTGTTGCCTCCATTTTTCCCTCCTCTCTTCCTATGCTTGTCTCCTAATCTCTCCTTCTCTCTCAGACCTTTGCTTTATCCTGCATCTTTAGCTATTGTATATGGTGCATATTCTCATGATCATTACAAGTGTCTGATAAAGTTGTAACTGAACATTTAACATGAGGTTTTGAATATACATGGTGTATAATGTGACAATTAACTCAAGATATTAATGTAAGGTCATCTTTTGACAATACTTACAGTAAACATAAAAATACCAGTACTAGTATAATCCTATATACATTAAACATTAGGGATTATTGGAAATAACATCTTTAAGAATGTTTGCATCCTCATGTCATTCAAATGTAAAACAAGATGGAATTTACTTTTTGACATTTCTTATGTCCTTATATAGCGGCATCTGGAAAACACTTGTTTCACTCGTGTGAAATTTGTAGAATTTGTATAATTACAGGAATATGATATATAGAAATAGTTTTATACAGAATTAAATCACAAAATGTAAAACAATTTTCTCTGTTGTTTGACCTGTAGTGATTTGTTTTGACACAAATTATTTGTCAGTGTGTTGTGTGTGCGTATGTGTGTATGTGTGTTTGTGTGCACGCGTGCTTTTTTGGAAAAAGGTAAGCTTGTTAGAGCAGTGAGTGAAGTCTATTACAGACTTTAGGGATGGGGAAAATGTATAAATACCAGTAAAAACTCTCTTTATACCTCCCTCTCTCTGTCTTTCTCTCTGAAGCTAAGGGGGAGAGTGGGGGGAGGGGAGAGATGCCACTCCTGTTGGTGTTGCTATGGTTACAGTCACATCTAGCTGGGGAGACAACATCAGGGCTGGGAGAGAGCTGAGAGTGCTGGGGTGGAGGTTGTAAGAAAAGGCAAAGTCTAAGGGCAAAAATGATATGATACACCACACATCAGGGCCAGCCCGGGCTACAATTAAACTTGGCGGTCGCCTAGGGCCCCCGAATATCAAAAGGCTCCCACAATATATCAATGCCATAGTCATTTATAAAATCCTGTTTGCTCATTTGCGCTGCATGCTTCCCCCTGCATTACCAGTGGTAACATAGCATGAGCGCTCATAATCCTTGCGTGTGCACACGCATGCCAGATTCAACATATACATAATATTTATGTAGAAGAGGATGCAGAGAAAGAGGCAAAAAGGGCATGCTATGTGACAGACAATCTTTATTTAATCTCACTGAGTGATAATAATATTTGTTGCTAAGTGTCTGTTATTTCAACCCATGCAACAATCTGGCTACAGTAGCTTCTGTTGTAGGCTATTTATGACGTACAGTACACTGTAGCAGATAGTTAATTTTTATTAATAGATTTTATGAGTCTAGCTGTAGCCTATATGTTGCCATTAAGTAGACTTTATCCTCTGTTTAGGCTTATATGCAGAGCTTACTGTAGCATTGTTGATATGATGCCAGTTGTTAGATATTGATTATTGATCATTCTAGGCAAGCCAGTGTTCTTCAAGGCTTCAATCTCAATATGTAATAAGCCATACACCAGTTATTCTCTAGTTATAACACACAATATCTAATAACATCATACAGTTCTCAAAATAATTGCAAAAAGCCTAAACATCTGCAAAGTGCAAACAGAGATGATCTAAGAGATTTAACATAAATAATATATATATAACATATAGATGGCTCAGATATTCAGAGGAGCCAACAAAGGGACACAACATGGACCCTCTGCTGAATACACTGTGGGTGATGAAGACATCCTTTTATTCCAGAGCCAAATAATTATTACAGTGGAACACAGAATGGCTCTAACTGAAGGCCTACATAATTCATTGCTAATGAAGACAAGACTGATCAGTTCATAACAGTAATATTCAGTTACTTGGTCCAACAAGATTTCATCTTCTCTAAAAGAGAGATGGTAGAAGCTATGGGTGATCCCGAATAGTTGAACATTCAAGAACAGCCTGCTTCAAGCTTCTTTTAACCAACAGACTATAATTATTTATTGCTTTGACATTAATATGTACAGCACAATGTTTATGTAGAATGTAGCCCTAAATTTACAATATTTTTTATGTTTTTCTCGCCTATAGGGCCCTAAAAGAGCTGGGGTCGGCATTGCCACACAGATATGTTTGAGCAGTGTCTTGAACAATGTTAATGTGAAGATATATTAGGTGAACATAATATTAAAAATAATAATAATAATAATAATAATAATACAGGATGTGAGATACAAAAGGCACACAACTCTTTTAATTTGGTTTTAATTTGTATAGTGCACATTTATGTATCAGATATACAGTACCTTCAGTGTTCAGTGAAATCCCAAACCATCTCAAACCAGGTTAGAATGAATTCATGATTACAATCATGTGTCATCGCTTGTGGTGTTACAGCCTGCATTATTGGTGAAGTGTAAACCTGGCTAAGCATATGCACATGCAGTTCAGCTCTAATAGCAAGAGGCAAATATAAATGTTAAATATGCCAACAGTCACAGGTAGCATCAACAAGTGTTGAGTCTTCCATTGTGCCCCTGTGCTGATGGATACATTAAATTAAAGTTTCAAATAATATAAACTTTCTCAAAGAAAACAATGTTAGATGACACTTGAGTATGTACACAAGAAAGCTTGATGTAGGTGGGTGATGTCCCTCATGTTTTAGTCCCTTGACTAGTACTACCTGACTTCCATGAGACTACCTGAACTAATAAAAGCATCTGTTACATAAATATGTATTACTGCATATATACAGGGCAGAATATTATTCTGGTGGATAATAATCAATATTGTAATATTAGCATTAGTGTGTTTATACCAAAACTGGAATCTTACTGTAAAGGCAAGGAGGAAAATGTTTCACTATATTGGCATAATGGGAAACATGGGGATTTGTGTGAATCTACACTGACTGACTGACTGACTGACTGATATATTATTATATACAATATTACAGTTGGGTGCAGTCAGTCATTGCCATGTATGTCAAATTGGATAAAATACTAAACAATCTTATTTCTCCACGCTCACCCACCTGCTCCTACAACTACCCACAATCTATGTCTCATCGATTGTGAAAAAGGACAGTTGGATCCCATCAATGAGGTACACAACCCACCCAACGGAAATCTGTTCCACATACAGGTCTTTAAAGTGATATATACGTTACAATACACTATTAATAGCAGCAACCAACTATTTGCTATGTAAATATATTAGTGTGTGTGTGTTATAAATATTAGTGTGCCCTGAGCAGAGAACAGCTTCACATACCCTCTGTGTGTGTGTGTGTGTGTGTGTGTGTGTGTGTGTGCGAGTGTGTGTGTGTGCGTGTGGGTGTGCGTGTGTTTGTGTGTATGTCCCATTGAATTATTGTTTTGGTCTGAGATGATTATGAAGAGGATTGGAAACAGTGAGGACATAGACAAGAACACACCCCATATTTTGTCATGTGATGTGAATGTGATTTTGATTAGTGTAATTACATTTCAGTAATGCATTGAATAGTTAAACGTATTAGATATTCACACTGCTAAGTTATGGTTTCTTTTGTTTCATTTCATTCCACACTAATACACTGTATATTCATGTGCTGTACTCGTGGTCTTTGATGTTCTGTTCTGCAGCTGTGTAGTGACACTCCACCTCACACCATTGTCAGGGTGGCAACACTGTGACACCTAGTGGCAGAAAGTCATATAGAGCTACTTGTGATTGTGATTGGCTAAAGAACATGGCCATTAGCCTGCATGTGGTTGTTTTCCCACTCTTATTGATGTCTGAGTCTTTAAATTAGCTGTAGGTAGGAGTATTGAACTATGAAGAGACAGTTTGAGCTATACATTTAAGATTTCCCCTTACGTCCTTGTTTTTGTGTCAAATGTAATAATGTGGCTGTTAACATCATGGGTTAAATTTAGTAACCCTAATGGGAAAATAATATGCAGAGTCATGAGGGAGAAGACAAAAATAATATACTGTTACTATCTACAGTATGCTGTGTTTGTGTTGCTAGCAGTATCTTACCTTTCATTCACATTTACACACTAAGATATTGTACATTAATGTAACATAACGTAGCCTAGCGTAGCATAATGTAACAATCTAAACTGCCATGTTGGCTTATCTCACTCAGCGGGTGCTGGCCAAACTTTCAGACTGTCTGTACTGTCGCTGGTCATGTCGCTCCTGTCTGCTGTGGTGTTGGGAGTGCTCCTGCTGCTCATCCAGCGACGAGGAGCTGGAGATCCTGGGACCCTTCCCTGCCCAGACTCCTGCCTGGCTGTGAGTCAAGCACACACGCGCACATACCACATGCACATATATACACACACACGCACATACACACACACACACACACATGCACCGTGCAAACAGACATGCCTACAACTATTATATAGTGCAATAAAACATTACAAGTCATATCCCATATGTCAGTGTTAAACACTGTGGCCCATATACAGTATGTTTTTCCAATATTACTGTACCTTGCTATTGTAATTTACTGTAGGAGAGCCAACTGACAATCCTTCTGGTCAATTTAAAAGAAATATTATTGTGAAATCATTAACTGTTCAGCAGCAAGCGCTACATTAGTATCCAAACTTATTTATTACAGAACACAAGCATTCATGCAAAGTATTTTGTAGTAAAATTCTGTGCCATTTTATATTGCTTGTCTTAAACATTTTGTCTGTTTTCTATCACCAAAAGTTAATTAACAAGTCAAAAAAAAAATGTTTTTCTTACTCCATTTTTTATATTACAGTTTTATCCTTGTTTTTCAAATTTCATTATGAAGCACCATGGATCTCTTCATTGTAAAGCACTTTCAGTTGCAACTCCTGAATGAAATGTGCTGTTGTTGTTGTTATTATTATTATTATTATTATTATTATTATACATTTTAGGTCCACACACACACACATACACACACACACACACACACACACACACACACACACTCACACACCCTCTCCCTCTCTCTGTCACTCTCTTTTTACCTCTCTATTCCACACACTTCCTCCAGCCATGTGTTTTAGACTGGCCCATTGTCATGGCAACTATCTGCCCCTCTGGCTGTTGTCATGGACACAAAGGGCCCTTGATGATCCCTGAGGGATGGCTAGGGATAAAAAGGCATCCGGTGTGGACTCCTGAACAGAATTAGCTAAGCTCTTGGGAGCAGGAGCACAGCGATGAAACCACTGTCTGGCCGCTCACTGGTCAACACATACACAATACACAAACAGAACACACACAAGACCTCCCGGGCACTGCTACACAGAAATGTAAATAGAGTATATGCCTCCTTAGATACAGTATATACAGTATATATACATCCTATATGTCCTTGGATGTTCATTTACAGTATGTGTAGGCCTATCTACGTGTGTGTGTGTGTGCGTATGTGTGTGTGTGTGTGTGTGTGTGTGTGTGTGTGTGTGTGTGCACTCATGCATTTCAAACTTAAAAACCAACAGCACCCAAAAGCACAAAAGCAAGGTAGCAAGGAACCAATTGTAATGGTAACATTTGAAGATGATTCCATACTGTGTGTACTGTGTGTCATTTACATGACAACAACATAATGCTGTGAGGAGCCTCCCTTAGTTCTAGATAGTAGTGACATGGGTGGTGGTAGCCAGCTGCTGAATGTAGACAAGGTGTTCAGGGACATGGTGGGCACCAGGGGGTGCTAGACAACATTCAGGTACAATGCTGGAGGAGCACATCCTCAGTGGTGCCTAAGCTTTCATTGCCTTGCCTGTATCTCACATCACTTCTAAAGGGCACTAATCTAATCACTGTGCTGAGTGGTGCAGCACAGGAGGTGTTCAACAGTTGAAGAGTCCTCCAGCGGTTCATTACCGCTCCTCTGCTTCATCACCGCTTCACTAACGCTCCTTTGCTTCACCCCTGCTTTACTAACGCTCCTCTGCTTCATCACCGCTTCACTAACGCTCCTCTGCTTCATCACCGCTTCATTAACGATTCTCTGCTTCACCCCTGCTTTACTAAAACTCCTCTGCTTCACCACCGCTTCACACTACCGTTCTTCTGCTTCACCTCTGCTTCACTAATGCTTATCTACTTCATCACCGCTTGACTAAGGATTCTCTGCTTCACCCCTGCTTTACTAATGTCTTCTGCGTCACCACCGCTTCACACTAACGTTCTTCTGCTTCACCCCTGCTTCACTAACGCTTATATACTTCATCACCGCTTGACTAACGATTCTCTGCTTCACCCCTGCTTTACTAACGCTCCTCTGCTTCATCACCGCTTCACTAACGATTCTCTGCTTCACCCCTGCTTTACTAACGCTCCTCTGCTTTATCACCGCTTCACTAACGATTCTCTGCTTCACCCCTGCTTAACGCTCCTCTGCTTCATCACCGCTTCACTAACGATTCTCTGCTTCACCCCTGCTTTACTAACACTCCTCTGCTTCATCACCGCTTCACTAACGATTCTCTGCTTCACCCCTGCTTCACTAACGCTCCTCTGCTTCAACACCGCTTCACACTAATGTTCTTCTGCTTCACCCCTGCTTCACTAACGCTCCTCTGTTTCACCCCTGCTTTACTAACGTTCCTCTGTTTCATCACCGCTTCACCAACGCTCTACTGCTTCAACCCCGCTTATCTAACGCTCCTCTGCTTCACCACCACATTTATTTATTTATATAGCCCGTTATCACCCTAAAGTCTCACAACTTTACAACCCCACATTTCACACGGGGTCGTCCTCTCCTTTTGAGGAGGGGAAATACGTTTGGAGGGGATAGGAGCGCCTCCTCCATCCGGCAGGCCCTGAGAAAGGCAGCTCGGTCCTGGTGAGAGACGTTCTGGAACACGGTCACAGCCCGCGATGCCGGGACCAGCCTGCCCTGCCACCTGGTGGTCTGCTCTTGCCCAGAGGCGTTGCCTAGATACACGCCTGGAGTGGTACTCTAACATTCTCGCCATTTTGCCTCTACTATCATCATCATACTAATTCTTTCATTGCACATGTTGTGCTGTGGGGGTAAATACTGTAGGTCTGGTATGTTTGGTAATGATTATTATTTGTTGTACAACATAACAGCATTTTAATTATATGTTTTCTTCTTGTCTAATCGCTTCTCTGTGCTTGTTTATTGTTTGATTGTGACTCAGTGTTTGTTATGCTCATTCATCTGCACCTGTACTCAGCACACTTCATCTTGTTAATACATTAAAGAAAGAAATACATGAGAAAATGATTTGTGGCTTCATAGACAAAGTAAACACAATAAACTATGTGTAGAATATTACATGACTTATGTTGTTATCTTTTTTAACTATAGCATTAGCTATATTTTAAAATATACATTATTTATAGAACAATTATGTGGATTATTGAGACATTAAAGCATGATATGGCACTTGGTAGGCTACTGTAAATAACATGTTCAATGTCACTTTTGCAAATGAATACCACTGCATAAAATAAATGTTCTGTATTTGAATTTGATTAGCAAAATGTGATAA
The DNA here is from genome assembly GCA_027564835.1 of Typhlichthys subterraneus. Lineage (NCBI taxonomy): Eukaryota > Metazoa > Chordata > Actinopteri > Percopsiformes > Amblyopsidae > Typhlichthys > Typhlichthys subterraneus. The sequence goes on from JAODUH010025228.1 coordinate 14,806, forward strand.
CCAATTTGTGGCAGCATGGAAATATAAAAAGATTGAATCCCGTGCAACCTTTGCAGAGTACAGTATCTCCTCTACGACACACTCCTCTTCTCCCTCTGTTCATCTTCTATATCCTGTCATCTTTCCTTGTATTCTACTTTTTCCCTGTCAGCTTTTATGTAAACTTTATTCATCAAGTCAACATTCTACTACTGCTGATATAGTTATTAGTATGCAGTGTAACTCCTTGACCCCAGGACCCCAATACACCCCAGCTCGCTGTTTATGTTTTAGACAGATCTGTTCACAACAGAGCGTGTAGCGGTAGAGGACAAGGTAGGGATGCTGTACAAGAGAACTATAGGGTTAAGAGAGAGGATTGCCAGCCACTCAGCATTCGTCTTTCAGTCATTTTATATGTCTAAGCCTTGTTTCAGTGGTCCAGGGTCCAGGGTCCATGTTCCCAAAATAAGCAGTGTATCTTTAGCATACCTGAACAAATGTGAAATATATATATTACATTTATTTACCGCTCTTGTTTTGTCTCCATTACTTTCCATCTCTCCTCTCTCTATCTCCTTGTTTTCATCCCAGTCTGAACAAGTATAACACTGAAAGGGATCCACAACCAGATTTGGAACATGGAGAATCTGTGCCGAGCCTGTCTCAAGACAGCTTTCCTTTCCCAATACGCTCTGGTTCTGAGCTATCCCAGTCCACTTTCAGCATGGTCAGACAGACCTCAAGTGAGTTAACCATGGCCAGTCTCAGACTCTGAGTTCAACTAGTCATTTGTTAATTAATAGAACCAATCCATGTCATTAAGTCCAGGACCAAGGAATGACATGTCAAGTCCCTGGACCGCCCAGAATCTAAAGAGTACAAGTTACATTTACAGTAGTATCGCAGAGCCAGCCTTTACTTGCGTAAAGTCTGGGTCACAGAACTGGCTAACTGTGTCAAGACCTGCCTACTTGACAGGTATTTTGATTGACATGCACAACGACTACATAACTTAATGCCCAACTCGGACGCTAAACTTACACGTAACAACACTTAAGCAGGCTACGTTAAGCAGGTTACTGCTTAAAATAAATAGAAAAACAGAAATTAGTAAATAAAGCACTGCAGGATACAAACTTGTGAGTGACGATGCTAACCAATGAAAATCAACAGTAGCCTACCACTTCCTGAATGCGCTGTTGAGCTTACATGTAGCAGATGTTCAGCACAGAGTGGCTTACGTAGTGCTAATAGGCTACTTGCAGACTATTTACAGTAAAGGACAATTTGTTGTTATTTGAGAAGCATAATCGTCCTTTCCTCTTTTTTTCAGTTCTCCTCTCTTCTCCTCTCCTCTCCTAGGTCTGGACAGCTATAAGCCCAGCTCTGCTTTAGTAGATGTGAAGCCCATTGAGTTCTGGGCGATGGGACCAAGAAAGGAGATTATTCAGCCACTGCGTAAACCTCAGCCCCCTCCAGATGAATACTTTCACAAGCTGGAGCCCCGCCTCTACTCCCATGATTCTTCTGGGGATGACATGGACTCCATGACCGATGACGAGATCCTGCATAGATACAAACTGGGCATGCTTCACTTCAGCACCCAGTAAGGTTCAAGCCTTCATAATGGGATCTTTATTAATTAAAATACTTTGCTTTAATTTCAACGTAGAAGCCAGCTTGGTAAACCACAGAAGATGCTTTACACAGAAGTTTAAGACTATCATATTTATACTGATTAAACTAAAGGTGGGGTAAGAGATTGTAAGATAATACACTTTTGGTAAAATCCAGTGAATATCTCTTGATGGTAGGTGCCTCTACTGTGTGCCCGCTGAAAACTAATCTGGTGTTTCTACACAGCCCTGGCTATGTAAATGGGAACACAAACAATGTGGTGCACACTGCACCACACTGTCCTAACCACGGCAAAGTGTATTCAATTTTAAAGGGGAACATCTGAGGAAGCACTCTATGGCATTAAAAGGAGAGGTGAATTTGTTTTGATCAAGTGCAAATATCAACAATCTTCTCCAGCATTCCTGGCTCAACCCTTAAAGTAACTAATCTAATCTTAAACAGTGTCAGTATCTGTTTTAGTGTCAATTTAATTATTAATCAAAGCCAAACATTTTACAAAATGTTTGGCATTTGGCATGACACAATAGAACAAAAAATAAAAAATAAAAGCATAACTGTGACTTTAGAAATAAGACCATAGCTATCTGTGGAGTCTATGATCAGAGTCCTGGGTTACCTCATGTGCTGTGTAGATATGACCTCATCAACGGGCACCTGGGTGTACGGGTGATCGAGGCTCGTGACCTGTCTCCTCCACTGAGCTGTGATGGTGCGAGGCAGGATATGGCCCACTCCAACCCCTATGTCAAGATGAGCCTGCTGCCAGACCACAAGAACTCCCGTCAGACAGGTGTGAAGCGGAAGACCCAGAACCCGGTGTTTGAGGAGCGCTTCACCTTCCACCTGCCCTACCTGGAGGCCCAGAGGCGCACACTGCTGCTGTCGGTGGTGGACTTTGACAAGTTCTCACGGCACTGTGTGATTGGCAAGGTGGTGCTGCCACTTGTTGATGTAGATCTGGTCAAAGGAGGCCACTCGTGGAAGGCACTGGTACCCAGTTCACAGGTATGAGGTTTTAATCTCTCACACACACACACACACACACACACACACACACACACGCACACACAGTCTGATTTTACTATACATGCAAGTACACAAACACATATGCCTGCAAAGCATCTGATTCTGATACAAACAACCCAGTTGCTTGCATATGAGGTATGTATTTTGCTGTCTTCTCTTTTTGGCAATTTTAATTCAATAAGAAGCTTTCATGGTCTGGGTTCTTTGGTGAAAAATGTGCATGTTGAACATCAAATACAAATGTTCATATCTAATTTATATTTTTGAGACCCTTCCCAGGATGATCTTCTTCCAAATAGAGGTTACAGGTAACCTAAGCAACATTTTAGACCAGACTTGTAGGTAGCAGACCACCATAGAGTTAACATTGGCATTGCTGGCTCTGCACCACTAGATGGTAGTATTACCTCTAAGAAACATTTAGCTGTTTTCAGGGGAAAATATTGCGTGTTTAAGGTCAGACAAATGAAATGGGTGCAATTATGCCTACATTGGTGAGAAGCTGTAGAGAAAATAATGACCCGCTGAGATCAAATGTGTGACGACAGGCAGAGAAGACTTTTTTCTTCAAGGAATTTTCTATATTTTCAGTTCATATTAAGTTTCAGTTGTTTAACAATGTAACATAGGAAAGTATAGGAATGAGCTAATGAATTAATGAACACAATATTTTTATGGAGACATCTGTCTGATTATTCAAGATTAAAGATTCTATTTAGTAATCTATGTATTTGCATACAAGACCAAATGCTATCCCAAAGTTCTACTGTAATAAAACAAGAAACATAAAACATCAATCATAAAAACACTATAAATGCAATAAAATATAAAATAATATGGGTTAGAGATAGTTCAGTTAATGCCAAAAATGAACCTAATTCTAAAACATTAAAACACTTACATGTTTCATACTCATTCTACCAAACAACCAAGCAAAAATCATAGTGCAATTACATTACTGTATATAGCATTTTATGTCAACTTTGAAGTAATAATATTTACATTTTGTTTTTTATTATAAATTGTAACATTGATGTTTCCTTTCAAATACAAAAATATAATTACAAAACAATAATCTTACTGTTCTACAGGAAGAAGTCATATTATAAATTATGTAATGCTTCAATGTGAATTCTAAATTCTAAATTAAACAAATTCCACTACTCTAATGTATTACTGCACAACCTATGTACATTGAAAAATGCTCAATCAAAATCAGGCGTTTATACTTCTCTGTACCCATCAACAAATGCATGTCACCAAAAAAAGCCATATCTCCTCCATGTTTCTCTCCCTGCAGAACGAGGTAGAACTGGGAGATTTGCTGTTATCTCTTACCTACCTGCCCAGTGCAGGAAGACTTAATGTGGACATAATCAGAGCCAAGCAGCTCCTACAAACAGACATGTGCCAGGGTTCAGGTAGGCCTGTATTGTACACTGCACTTTGGAGACACACATGTTACAATTCTCAAATGCAGCAGTATTTGATTTGCACAAAATTGCACGTTTACTACAGGATAAACTGATACATTTTTACAGTTAAAAACGTATATAACATTTAAAGTAGACCACAATTTGCTATAAATATAATATTGAAATACAATATATTTAATCTGCAGTATATCACGATATTACAAACTACAAAAAGAGCAATTCTGTAAAGCATTGGTTTGTTTGTTAGATTTTTTTTTACTATACATACATACATTAAAAGTGCATTTGTTACATTCATCTTTTGTAATTTATCTTGCAATTACCTACTATGCAAAAAAAGACAGAAAATACCTGTTTCTGTAAAAAAATATTTTGTACTGTGAAGGGGGTAATTATTTTGTTATGTTAAAGGAGACATTTAAAAACAAATAAACACGAACATAATTGCTGCTGTAGCCTAATACTAACAATTGTTTTTTAGGTAATTTACTGAGTGAAAAAGTTATAGAACTAATATCTTTGGTAGAATTATCTGATTGTGAGATATGTATGAAAGGTTTGTTGGATTAAGTACATTTTTGCCATTATACTGCGTAAAGAGTTTTTAAAACGTATTGAATTATGCATAAATGTTGACATGCTGTTCATGCAGCAATTGTAAAAACCTGTAACATATCTCCGATGGGAATAAGGATTCCAATCAAAATGCTGCATGGGCTACATGTATAAGATCTGTAGATGCAGATGCTTTTCTCACAAAGCAGTCATGAGCATGTTGTGCTGTCTTGGGCCCTGCAGATCCATTTGTGAAGGTCCAGCTTGTTAGAGGGCTGAAGCTGGTAAAGACTAAAAAGACGTCCTGCATGCGGGGAACCATAGACCCATTCTACAATGAGTCCTTCAGCTTCCGTGTACCTCAAGAGGACCTCAGTGAAGTTAGCCTGGTTTTCACTGGTGAGCTGTGCAGTAAATTACCTACCGATGGAGAAGAAAGGATGAGATGTGGGATAAAATAACTTCAATTGCATCGATAGGGATTTAAAGTATAGTCAAGTCAAATGTATTTATATAGCCCTTAATCACATTACAGTCTCAAAAGGCTTTACAGCCTAAATTTCAAATGGAAAAAAACAACACCCCTTAACCTTAACCTGCTCCTCCCCTGGGCAAGGAAAAACATCCATTAAAATCCCAGTGGAAAAAAGTAAGAAACCTTGAGAAGGGACCACAGAAGGAGGAATCTACCCCTCCAGGACAGTTAAGATGCAATAGGTGATGGTAGGCAAACCAAATTTAGCATTAAAACTATGTATAATAATTTTCACATTGTCAATTGTAGTATTAACAGATGCCGCCGGAGCTAATACAGCGTAGGTATTAGTGATAGTGGGAATGTATGCAGGTGCAGAGTAATAGATAAAAGAGATGAGCACTGTAGTGTTATTTTATAATGGTAGAACACAGGTCAATCCAGAAGTCTGTGAAATTGTTTACCTGGGGAGCAAATGGTCTCTTGTCTGGGTGGTCGACTCTCATCCTGAGTGTTGTTTGTTTGAGCCACAGTGTTGTCTACCTGTAAGTATTATTGATGCCTGACCCCTATGTCATCTTGTTCTCATTTTAAGTTGTTTTGGATAAAAGCATCAGCTAAATGGCATAATAGTAATATAAGTACATTACAATACACCTCTCCGGGAATCATCACCTTATTGTGGTGAAGAGGTTTGTGTGTCCCTATGACCCTGAGAGCTGTGTTGTCTGCTCGCTGGCGAGCGCCTGGTGGCTGGGTTTGCCACAGAGCCCAGCCGGGCACAGCCCAAAAAAGCAATGTGGCACTTTCCTCTCCATCCTATGGGCCCGCCACTTGTGGGAGGACCCATGGGGGTCGGGTGCGCTGTCGTATGAGTGGCAGTGAAGGTCAGGGTCCTCAACGGACCAGACCTGGGCGTTAGAGGTTAGCTCTGGGGACGTAGAACATCATCTCGCTGTGGGGGAAGGAGCAAGAACTTGTGCGGGAGGTGGAGCGCAACCATTTAGATCTGGTGGGTCTTACCTCTACACACAGTCTTGGTTCTGGAACCGAACTCCTGGATAGGGGATGAACTATATTCTAATCTAGAGTTGCCCAGGATTTGAGGCGCCGGGCGGGTGTAGGGATACTAACAAGCCCTGGTTTGAGCGCTGCTACGTTGGAGTTTACACCGGTGGACGAGAGGGTAGCTTCACTACGCCTATGGTTGTGTGGGGGAAAACTGACTGTTGTCTGTGCATATGCACCAGTCAGCAGTTCGGAGTATTCGGCCATCTTGGAGACCCTGAATGGAGTCTTGTATGGGGCTCCAGTAGGGGACTCCATAGTTCTGCTGAAAGACTTTAACGTGCATGGGAGCAATGATGGAGACACCTGGAGAGGTGTGATTGGAAGGAATGGCCTCCCTGATCTAAACCTGAGCGGCGTTTGTTGTTAGACTTCTGTGCTAGTCATAGAGTGTCTGTAACAAACACCATGTTCAAACATAAGGATGCTCATAAGTGTACCAGAGCATCCTAGGCTGAAGGTAGATGATCGATTTTGTGATCGTATCATATGATCTGAGGCCGAAAAGAGTGGTGGTGAGTTGGGTCAAGGGGTGAGGGAAAACTCTGGACAGACCAGGTAAGCCCAAACGGGTACTGCGGGTGAACTGGGAACGTCTGGAGGAGGCTCTTGTCCGTGTGATCTTCAACGCACACCTCTGGCAAAACTTCTCTGGCATCCCTGTGGAGGTTGCGGACATTGAGCCTGAGTGGGAAATGTTCAAAGCCTCCATTGCTGAAACTTTGGCAGAGAGCTGTGGTCTCAAGGTCTAAGGACCTCAAGGGGCGGTAAACCTTGTACACCATGGTGGACCCCGGTGGTCAGAGAAGCCGTCCGACTGAAGAAGGAGGCCTTTCGAGATATGTTGTCCCGAAGACTCCGGAGGCGGTTGCAAGGCACCGACGGGCCCGAAGGTCTGCAGCATCTGCCGTAGCAGAAGCAAAGCAGCGGATGTAGGAGAGCTTCGGAGAAGCCATGGAGAAAGACTTTCGGTCGGCACCAAAGTGTTTCTGGAAAATAATCCGCCACCTCAGAACGGGGAAGCGGGGAACCATCCAAGCTGTGTACAGCAAGGATGGGACACTGTTGACCTCAACTGAGAAGGTAATTTGGTGAAGGAACATTTTGAGGAACTCCTTATTACAACATGCTCTCTATGGTAGAGACAGAGCTGGAGGCTGATGGGGGATCATCGTCAATTTCCCTGGGGGAGGTCACTGTGGTAGTCAAACAACTCCACAAAGCCCCAGGGATTGATGAGATCCGCCCAGAAATTTTAAAAGCTTTGAATGTGGAAGGGATGTCTTGGATGACACACCTCTTCAACATTGTGTGGAAGTCAGGGATAGTGCCAAAAGAGTGGCAGACTGGGGTGGTGGTTCCCCTCTTCAAAAAGGGGAACCAGAGAGTGTGTACCAATTTTATGGGCATCACACTACTCAGTCTGCTTGGTAAAGTCTACTCCAAGGTGCTGGAGAGGACCAGCTCGTTACTCTCGCAAGGATCCTGGAGGGGGCCTGGGAGTATGCCCTTCCGGTCTACATGCGTTTTGTGGATCTGGATAAGGCGTATGACCAGGTCCCTCGGGAGATACTGTGGGAGGTGCTGCGGGAGTATGGGGTGAGGGGGTCCCTTTTAAGGGCAATCCAATCGCGAGAGCTGTGTACGGATTCTTGGTAGTAAGTCGGACTTGTTTCAGGTGGGGGTTGGTCTCTGCCGGGGCTGCGCCTTGCAGATCGGTCTGTGACCTCCAGAACTCACTGGATCGGTTCGCAGCCGAATGTGAAGCGGCTGGGATGAGGATTAGCACCACTAAATATGAGGCCATGGTTCTCAGCAGGAAACCGATGGAGTGCCTACTCCGTGTAGGGAATGAGTCCTTACCCCAAGTGAAGGAGTTTAAGTACCTCGGGGTCTTCTTCGCGAGTGAGGGGACTATGGAGCGGGAGATGGGAGAGGGTCGGAGAATTGGAGCAATGGGAGCGATAGTGCAATAACTTTACTGCACCGTTGTGACAAAAAGAGAGTTGAGCCGGAAGGCAAAGTTCTCGATCTACCAGGCAATTTTCGTTCGTACCCTCACCTATGGTCATGAAGGGTGGGTTATGACCGAAAGAACTAGATCACAGGTGCAAGCGGCCAAAATGGGTTTTCTCAGGAGGGTGGCAGGCATCTCGCTTAGAGATAGGGTGAGAAGCTCGGCTATCCGTGAGGAACTCGGAGTAGAGCCACTGCTCCTTTGCATCGAAAGGAGCCAGTTGAGGTGGTACGGGCATCTCGTAAAGGATGCCCCCTTGGTGCCTCCCAGGGAGGTGTTCCAGGCACGTCCAGCTGGGAGGAGGCCTCGGGAAAGACTAGGTGGAGAGATTATATCTCCACACTGGCCTGCGAACGCTTCTGCATCCCCCAGTCAGAGCTGGACAATGTTGCTCGGGAAAGGGAAGTTTGGGGTCCCCTGCTGGAGCTGCTGCCCCCGCGACCCAACTTCGGATAAGCGGATGAAGATGGATGGATGGTAGTAGTAGTAGTACATTAAAAACAAAAATCTGAATACTCTTTTCAAAATTGTTATATTCAAGTTCAAATCTTATGAAAAGTTTCGACCACACTTTTATACATCAGTGTATTATTGAACACACAATTACACATTATTAACATAATGGAATTTGTTTTATTTTGTTAATTTGGAAATTATTTACACAAGACAAATTGAACAAAGAGACACACTACACTACCTTTCATTTCTATGACTTGTTCCTTGAGAGCAATATAGTTTACTGTTAAAAAATGTCATTATTGTTTTGTAAACCGTCAACAGTGGATTCAATTTTGAAAAATTTCAAAAACATAAATATTTAAACAGTATATATTTCTAATCTCTGACTTGTCCAACTCTAACCATTAGTGATAATGTTTAGGAGACAGGCCACTGTTCTCTCTGCTGTGCTGAGTCAAAATAGACATGTCATCAATGTGCTATATATGTCTCTTATCACACCACTTTTCTGCCAGTTCATTTCAACAATGGCCAGACAAGGCTAAATGTAGACCTTCTTTGCCCTGCTCAATGTGTGAAAGACACCAGATCACGTAAACACACAAACACAGACACATATTCATTGCTGTGAGTGTGTGTGCAATGAAACACACTCACATACACACATATACACATATGGATCACACATATATAAACACATA